>JAAVUH010000102.1:0-136815 GCA_014899045.1 Fusarium palustre
TCGTGCTCCCGACCCATCCGACGCGCTCATCAGCTCTGCTCGGAATGTACCCCTTAAGTACCCTGTCATCTTGTCCTTATGCTCCCCGCATGCATATGTACAAAATGGTTAATCTAGTGCTTCGCGATGTGCTGTCTCATGCTTACTGTACCTCACTTTACTGTTTTACAGGCTAACAGGATAGTACAGCCCTGCTAGAAGGCAGTGTTGCTGGGCTCCAATTCATCCAATCCAATTCTGTAGGTAGGCTAGGTACTGTTCAGTCCAATTGTTCTTCCATCCAAACATAGCATTCATCAGTCATGTGTAACAAATACGACTGGACATGACCCGTCGGGTTGGTCTGGAAATCAATTTCCTACCTGGGGTAGCAGTTGTATTACAGACAGATAGGATTCTGTAACTAGGGAGTTTGCAAAAGCCCGATACAGTTCTGTCCTCAACGGTATCCGGACTCATCGGTCGCGTCCGCTAACGCTGGCGCCACGGGTATTAACTCTATCTAGCTATCCCTCCTTGCTTTCTCTCTGTCTCTCTTGACCGTCCTCAGTTTGATGCAATCATCATTCAGCGTAACAACAGCCAGCCAGATCACGCCGGTCCAAACCTCAGCCCTGGGAACCTAATAGGAGCCTCCCTCGGATGTCTGTTGTGGCATTGGCGGGCAATACAGATCCCCGACGCTAACTCGAGTGTGCATCTCTTCCAATCCAATTGGAAAAGACGGGAACCTGCAATGAAACCTCGTCGTCCAGGGATCCGTCAGGTAGTAAAGACACAGCAGTTGAGTGACCAACCACCAAGACTATATTGACCGACAACGTCTCGCACAACTAAAAGCCTGGTCAATATATTCGCATCAGTCCAATAGTTTTTGTTATCCAAGCGTCAAACGAAAACTCGGTCCTATAAGAATTTTGTTAGCAGCTTCCTCGTCTCTATTGCTGCCCACGCCTCCGGCTGGTATTTGCTGGCCCCCTTGAAGCATCAACATATGCACCCCTGGCAAAGGGGGGATCTATAATAGGACGTGTCTAAATTTGCCAAGGAGCTTGTCAAGATTGTCGCTGAGCATACGCACGTTGCTTGTTTTTGCAAAGGCTATAAGCGATTATGGTCTTTCAAGCTGTCACCCACATCAATAAATGGAAATCTCGGAGTAAGAGGTAAAAATTGACGATCTTGGCTCCGTTACCTCCGTCTATCGACCCCGCTTACGGGCAATGCACTCGTCCGCGGATGACCATGGTCATTACCACCGGAGAATCGATAGCGTGATGTATCTTGAAAAGCCATTCCGATCAGTCCGCAAGAGTTAGTGTCCTTTTTTTTTTTTTTTAATTGAACCTGTCATCGCGCTGTCCTCATTTTATAATTCTCCTGGTCACTTAATAAGCCAGAGGAAGGGCGGAGTTTCGTCGTCTTTTTACCGCGTTGGTAAGCAACCTTTGATGGTCAGCCGTTGCCAAATCTACGGTTTTGCGGCAGCTCAGCGGTGGGCAGGGTCATATTTTATAGATGCACTATATTTACGGGTACATACATACCCATTATGAGTGGTACTTGTGCAATTCTCCTGGCCAGGCAGGGGACGGAGGTTGCGCAACGAAAACTGACATTAACCTCAAGAGCCAAGCACCAAGGGACCGACCCGTCGCCGCACCAGTTGGGACTCAGGGACAATGTTTCGAGACGGGGTCCTCCACTCTTTTGTTCCCTCTAACCTTGCGTGATGATCTTTCTAGGTTTCAGTCGCTTGGCGGCATCAAGATCCGGCATCGTCCCGTCTGTTGTCGACATGCTATGAGTTAGATCTGAGACTACTACTTGAATGCTCTTGTTCAAGTTTGTCTGTCCTTGGGTGTTTTGGACCAAGACCTGGCAAAAACAACGAACAAATATGCCCCTTACTGTAACTAGAATGCCAGTAGCACTCCACATCCTTGCGGTTGACGGATGCTTAATTACTTGGTAGACAGGTCTGCATACAACACAACAAGCTTCCTTCCAGATCTTCGCGTAACTGCCTCATTCGAGAGCCGACGCGGCCCAGTAAAGTACCTACTACTGAGGTACAGTCTGTGTACATCTAAGTAGATATCTACCTCTAACACATAACAGCTTCTTGTCCTTGATTTACTACTGGGTTATTAACTTTTATTTCCAGTTCCATCCTCGCGTTCTCTTTGTCTACAGCAATTAACAGCTTGCTCTCTTGTGTTCAACTATACTGGGATCTCATAAGCGCCTTCCTCTCTTGGACACCAAATGCAAAGCTTCTGGTTCTTCTCGATCCGTAGATCCCGTCAATACTGTTATTGTATACCCGTACAGGGACTACAGTACCTGCTTAGTTACTTCTGTGACGTCGGGTTTACGGAGTTTAATTACGAGCGAGGGAAGCGCCACATCCTTTTCCTCCCGCTATTAAAAACCCAAAGTCTTCCGTGTGCCTCGGCCGGTCGCTGTCTGATTTTACCGTAATCCGTCAACGGCGGGAGCTTACAAACATGCGACATGCAAACGAGAGCGGGGACTCTCACTTTTGTTCTTAATTTCATTCTCGTTAACCCGTTCTCATTCGACCAGGAGCGGCGAGGCCGTGGTATCTACATACGAACACCTTCCGAAGGCGACGATTTGCGATCCACTTGGTGGGTTATAAAAAGGCACTAATATCGACGTTTCATGATTCAGCCTGACTCGATAATACTGGGCTTGATCAAGTTCGGTGATGCACTTTCTAAAGCTTACTATTTCCGCATCTACTGCCGTAGAGTTTAGGTATTTTTCGGGAACACGAACGCAAGCCTTTTGTGCTTCTGCAGCGTTACATTCAGGATTCTAATATATACACTCCAGCTGTGCACAATTCTCAGGCCCTTCATATTCTCTCCTCATGGGACACGGGTACTTACGAGCCCGTAACAAGTCGATGCTTCATTGTCCTCCCTTCCATATCCTGAATATTTATGCATACCCAGGTACAGGACATTATGGTTCAGTGCCGCTCGGGAACTCTAGTGCCCTTTGCTCCCTGTTTCGTCAACTCCATAGGACCCTTGTTAGGGGTCTCCTCTCTTGAGCCTACGTACTCTGCAGGTCCAAATTTCCAGTCCATGACAAGACTATCAGGGGGTATCCGTAGGTAGGTAGGTTAATATGTACATAGTCAGACCAGATCGTCAAACTCAACAGCCTAGTATTTTGAATTCATCCGAGGGACAATAATACATTGTTGTGTCGACGTAAATATTAACTCAATCAATGATTTGCAGTTTTTGAACTGGAGGTTGTATTTTTTATTTTATTTTTCGTACTCCCAGGCATCCTAGGCAAAGAAGAGATCCATGGATCTCTTCTATACCTAGTAGATCCATCGTTGGTACAGGCCCTTACTGACTGAGCCAACCCTCTATCATAAAAAAGGAAAGCGCTAAGTTAGGCTTTGTCAGCCTCGAATTGGTCAACCCAATTGGGCTCTAGCAAATGAATCAGTGTCGTATCTTAATGCCATTGGAAAAGCGTCATCGCTGAAAATGGAAGAGAAAAAATAATAGCATTATCAAGCTCACTAACGCTGATTGATAATGAACCAAACAGCCAGGCTAGTTGTTATTAGTACCTTGACGACGTTAGTTCGCGCTTCTCTGTGGCTCACATGCAATACAAGTCAAGGTTGGAATGATAATGGACACATGCGCACGTAAGCTTTCTTCAGGGATCAAAGACAGATCGCATACCAAATGCAAGGATTCAAACCCAATTTTGGTGATGTACAAGGCCTTTTACCTATACTATATCACTGCGCCATTATTTGTGCTGCAATTCAGGAACAAGATGCTGGAATGAACCGACGATCCTCCCTCCCATCCATTGTTTTCTCGGCAGATTTGGCAGTAAAATGCATAACCCCTTTTTCTTTACCACGAAACGTGCATGCGTCGACGATAGATTAACTACCTACTAAGGTAGTCTACCGTGAGGCTTCACTGGGTTTTGGTCTTGGTCCCCCATGGACGCCGCGTATCTCGGGCACGAACCTCTGAGCTAAAAACAACAGCATTAGGTACGTTTGTATCGTGATAAAGACCTGGTCAATGCTGTCGGCTACGGTACCAAGACCAACCAACCAAGACGGGGATTCTTCTGGAAATTCTGGTTTCGAGAAAAGGGGTCATGAACAAGACTGCTCATTCCATTCTTTAGGCCGCCTGCGCCACAGTCAGGGATGATTGAGTCGCTCACTGTAGGGTGAGATTAAGTGTCTATCAGTAAAGCAACCGGCGTCAGTTGCTCATCTTTGGATAGTTACGATTCTGATTAACTAGAATATGACGTATGCACAGTACTGCCAACGTTTCGGTTCACGTTGACATCGACCAACTTGGAAGACGCTGTAACGTAGTCTCTTATTCAGTGCCAAGCTGCTGTCAGCCACTTTAGCCATACATGATATCCCTTCCATCAGCTTTGGTATCCTCTCACCCTGTAGTCCTGTACCACCAAAGCGCGTCTCAATCTAATCCAATTAACGCGGTTGACATGGCAGCTCCATTGCAACTGCTTCACAGACTCTACTCTTGCGAATAATTTTGTCAGAACAAGGACTCGTACATTTTATCTGACTATTGGCTGTTGCCCTTTTTTCATCATCAAGACAGGGTTCAACATGTCACAGAATAGCAAAAATGGCAGTATCAAGAGCTTCTTCAAACCCATGACAAGATCTCAAACACCAAAAGCCGCCAGATCCTCAACGCCAGATCCGCCATCTTTTCCACTATCACCGTCACATCCGCTGGAGCAAAAGGCGACTACCCCTATGAATAAGACCTCATCATCGACCCCGAAACGTGAGATTCAAGCCTCAGATGATGAAGATGACTTTGGATCTTCGTCCGACGATTCGCTTGAGGATCTATCTACTATCATCGGACGAGGTCGGCCAGCAAAGGCAACTCAGTCGCCTGCCCGCAACCTATTTGCTACACCAAAAGCAAAGAGAACTGCTGTCGAATTTCATACCTCTCCGTTAGCCATCATACCTAAGCACAAATTCGATCTCAGAGCGCTAGCAAAGGATGCTCGCCGAGACGACGCTATTACAGCAAGCTCGATGAGAGCAAAGGCTTTCTCAGATCTTGACAACCAAGCAGATGTACAAATGACGACAAATGAGGCGCCACAGGATGCCATGGAGGGTATTGTCAAGAACAACACCGGCCAAGATGCACAGAAAGTCATGCGAGCAGTAAAAAGATCAGAAACTGGCCAGTCGGAACTTCGGTATTGCTTCTTCTCCAAGGACTACGCCCTGCCTCTCCCCAGTCCTGCCCCAAAGAAGTTCAATAAGGGCCATTGGAGGTTGTTAACTCAGGATGATCAGAAAACTCGCGAGCAGCATCTTGCATCCGGCGTGCCACTCACCCTTCTCCAACTGCAAGGAGGGTTACCAGATGAGCTTTTCGATTGGATCTTGAACGACATATGTGCCCAAAAATCATCTCTTGTCAGGCAGGAATATTGTAACCTGCTCAGTAATTGTACAGACCTCATCGAGCCACGTATCACGCCGCTGCGACTAGAAGAGTTGCTGTATCGTTTTGGTGCTTCCTCTGAGCTTGGGCAATGTGACTCGGAGCTGGATATATCAAAACCTGACGTCGAGCCTTATGAAGGACGTGACTGGTCACCTCTGAGCTCCTTCTTATCACTGCTGACAGCTATATCGCCGTACATGCCCGAAGACTCCATTGTTTACGCATCACAGGCACTGCTGCGTATGTCGATGGACAGATTCTTGATCTACGATATCAATCTCCTTACTACTTACGAGATTACCATTGGCACTCTTTTGGAAGCCATTCCTCAGCCCAGCTGGGACGCATTCGTAAGTCGCTCTGAAACCGTACGGAGAACAGTCACTGACATTTGATTAGTGCCTCGAAACCTGTACATATTTACACACCTTGATCAAGGCACAATGCATCAGGACGAATGCTCTAGCATGTCTGCCCATCAGTAAGAAGAGGGCCCATGAAATGAGACGCCGTCTGGCTGTAGTGTTCTTGTTCGACGATCCGACTTTGGGTCGCTTTCATCCGGATGATACAGTGACTGTCCGCGGAATCATCGAGAGACTAGGCCACAATGACTTTGTCATCGGGCCCAAGACAGACTTTGCCGAACTGCAAGCCAACATTCTGCTCCTTAACGTTACAGTAGATGATGGTTCGTTCGTGCCATCTGATGATCCAGAACACGAGAAACAATTCAACAGCGACATCGACGAGCTCGCAGTAAGGCTGCGAGAGATCTGGCGCAAGATCAACGATGCTGGGATGAAGCTTACTCGCACGGAAGCAAAGAGTGTGATAGAATGGGTACAGCAACGACTGGCACACTCTGTTCGAACTCGCCGGAAGGCTAAGAAGAGCATCTTTGACATTCCAGGCCAAAAGCAAGACCTCTTTCTTCCCCAACAACAGGACTACATGAAGAACTTCTTACGAAAAGTCCCAGAGACTACCTCAGTACAGGTGCCAAAACAGTCAGCATCAGAAACAGAGGGTTCGAAAGGAACTCGTAACCCCGACACTATCATTGTTAAGTTCAAGTGAGGATAAGAACAGGACTAGGCGTCCAGATGATGCCAAGCATGCCATATTCACTAGATGTAGTTTAATGATAAACGAATTTTTGGGATGTAATCAATTCTACCACGGGCCAAGTTCCAAATGAGTCAAAACAGGTTAAACACGCGACACACAGCCTCTAAACTACAAAGCACAGACTGATCAACAATACGGATCGCAGGTAGTTCAACAACCTCTTCAGCCATGCGCCCATCGACACCGGCTGAAGTACAGACAGGTAGAGGCGCCCACATACATATCTGGCGGTTGAGAGACTTTAGTCGTTGAACTTGCGGTTAGGGTTCTTGCCGAATAGAGCCTCTCGAACCGCAGGCGCAGCGGACTCCTCCAGCAACTTCAATCTGGCCTCGAAGGTATTGTCGATGTCGATCTTTCCGCTTCCGCTGATGATGAACACTCCACCGGCGCTATTTCATTGTTAGCTACTATCCATATGAGTTAGTCTGAGGAGCGCATGACATACATTCCCTCGGGAAGAGGATCATCCTCCTGAATCTTTGCCGTAATGTCCTTTCCAAGCTCCTTCTTGAAGTCCTTGGCGGCCTCCTCAATAGCCTTCTTGACAATGTCGTAGTCCTTCTTGCGCGCACGAACTTGAAGCTCAGGCTCGTTGAGAGCAAAGAAACCCTCGAGCAAGAGACCCTTGAGGGCCTTTTGGTACTTGGTCTTATCCTTGGCACCCTCGGCGAGTTTCTTCTGAGCCTCCTCGAAGATGTTATCGAGCATTTCCTGGCGGGAGCCGAGAACTTTGAGTCGTGTCTTGTTGGAAACAGTGGAGCGAGTGATCTGTTGGGACATAGTGGCCTGCTTGAACTTCTTCTCGTACTGGCTGTCGATGGCGTCTGTCTCTTGGCGGACAAGCTTGGACTTCTCGATCTCGAACTCCTTGTTGGCCTTGATCTCGATCTCGCGGGCCTTCTCCATAGCTTCCTGCTTGATGAACGCCGTCATCTTGCTGAGCTCATTGTTGACCTGTTTCAGGGCATTGCGCGTTAGAAGACGGAACTGATAAGATGGACGGCGGATTGCGTCGTTTGAGCACGGGTAATGCGTACCTGCTGGTCGGAGAGAGCGTGTTGCGACATGGTGGACGGGTATATTCGGATTATAAGAGGTCTGTTTATTCGATGTATGAAGGGGTTTGGACCTTTTCAGGGTCGAGGATACGGTGATGAAGGGCTAGTGATGGCCTCTGTGGTGGTGAGGTCGAGGATGGAGTATGATGGAGTTGGTAGCTGTGATGTGACGCCAGCCGCCTAAGACCCAACCTACCAGCTCCGTCTTAGCTGCATCTTACTGTGTTCCAGCAGGGAACTGGAGCTTTGGGGGGGGGGGGGGTTAGCCACAGTTGCTCCCCACAGTTTAGAGTACCTACACGGGCAGTCATTCACCCAGCAAGACTCAACGTCACTGACATCGACAGACATTAGAGTTAGTTTAGTAAACTAGAGAGGGTGGATTAGGTTGATGTCTTTTTGAAAGTGCTTCAGTATAGGCAGTCACCGCAATGAACTGATACAAAAACTTATATTCCACTCTGTTGTTATCGCACCTGCCCGGGCATGAACATGCATTATGTAACTGCACTGCCACTGTGGCTAGACAGCTAGTCTCGTGTCGGCGCTACATGCCTCTCTACTCACGTCAGGTGTCCCACGCACGACTCGAGCTTGTCCGCCTCCAACTTTCTCAACTATTGATTAGTTTGAAGCCAAGCCAAATCACATCGAAATTAACGTCTATTTCTCTTCCAGCATTGTTTGCTCTTCTTATCCAGGTGCCGTCACCAAGCGGTACATAGACCCGGCCAGCGACAGCCTCGACGGCCTCTCGTGCTACCTACCTTTGGCGCTTTGACTACTAAGGTAGCCATCCCTCTTGACCGTATCGAATCGATTACAACATCTCCGGTACCAGTAACACGAAGCGACCACTATACCGAGGGCATTGCCTATGCGACACCTCGACAATCCACTTCAACTCTCCCTTGCCAGATGACCCCGGGCCTGGCAAAGGCGCAATGGGGTTGCTTGGTGGCATCTCTTCTGGAGGAACCATAGCTGTACGTTGTCGCGTACAGAACTTCTGCAACGAATAATGGTGCTAATCCGATCTACCGTAGCTTGGGATTATTGTCGGGCTATTATCAACAAGTGTCCAAAGTCTAGGTCTTACCTTACAACGAAAGTCGCATATACTCGAAGATGAAAAGGGTCCCCACGATGTTCGAAGACCACCTTACCGAAGGAGGAGATGGCAGATCGGCATGGGAATGTTCATCGTTGCGAACCTTTTAGGGAGTAGTATTCAAATCTCGACGCTTCCACTACCCGTACTTTCGACCTTGCAGGCTGCAGGCCTCGTTTTCAACTCGATATGCGCATCATTAATCCTCAGTGAGCCTTTCACCAGATGGTCTTTCTCCGGCACCCTTCTTGTTACGACAGGCGCTGTGTTGATAGCGATATTTGGGGCGATACCTTCACCGGCGCATGATTTGAAGGAGCTGCTAGCGCTCATGGCGAGGAGGCCATACATCATCTGGATGATCCTTCAAGCGCTTTTTGTTCTTACGCTGGCAATTGCTATTGATCTAATCAACAGCATGTCAAGCCTATCTCACGATGCCCGATTTCGACTAGCCCGAGGCATTACATACGGTGTCATCAGCGGAGATCTTTCTGCTCATGCTCTTCTGTTTGCCAAGTCCTCCGTGGAGCTAGTTATTAAGACCGTTGCAGGACGTAACCAGTTCGTGCACTGGGAGTCTTGGGCAATCGTTATGGCGCTCGTTACTTTGGCGCTCTGCCAGCTCTACTACTTACACCGGGGTCTCAAGCTGGTTTCAACGTCCGTTCTCTATCCTTTGGTTTTTTGTGTTTACAACATCATTGCCATTTTAGATGGCTTGATATACTTCAACCAGACAAGCCTAATATCACCCCTTAGAGCATGCCTCATCGCTTTGGGAACAGTCATTCTGCTATCTGGCGTGTTGGCGTTGTCATGGCGATTAAGCGACGAGCAACATACGCCTGGCGTTGGTCAATCATCTCTTGCGCCTGGCCTTGGACTTGTGGAAGATACCGAGGAGGAGGAGTCTCTTCTCGGCTCAGATAACGCCGTTGCCGATGAAGATTCGATTCCGCATACGTATCAAACGTTCCCACCCACGGTTGATGAGACACCATTGGTTCCTTCTCGCAAGAGAACCCCAAGATGGGCTGAGCGAGCAGAGATCTGGGGCGAGCTAGAGGATAGGGATGAGCCCACCACCCCGGGCAACAGGCGGCGGTCTAGCACCCTCCCCCGTCATACAGAGTCATCGCCCTTGCTGCCGACAAAGAGATCTCTCACAAATGGCCAGGGCGGAGAAGAGTCGGGTCCCAGTACCGAATCTACCCCTCGAAGACTGACCCGTAGACGGCGGAAGAGCACAGGTTTCCCTGGCCTTGTTGCTCGTAAGCATCAGAGAAATAGAAGCTCCACAGAGACAGGCACGCTTAACAACATTCTCTCACTCAGCTGGTTCAGAAACACAAGTCGACAAGCGTCGCAAGCTAGTACCAGTGACGGCTTCCCTTGGAGCACCACAACACAACCGGGGAGCTCTGAAGCAAGAGGCGACGCAGCTGTATGAGCACAGAATAATTACTCACCTAGCATTTCGGAGTTGTAATAGGGGAAGGGAGGCGAACGATAGGCGTTTTCTTGTGTAGAGTTTCTTTACGTCTTCTCTTGGTTATTTTTCGTGCTAACAGGATCCATGGGTTGCAAACAGTCTTCTGTAATGTTCATATATATATACGTTTATGGTGTTCTATGAATGCTATTGATGATGAAAATGTCAACGTACTGTACAACACCGTTAAGATTCTATATTATTATGTATCCCTTAACATTGCCTAGAATTATAATTTGCCCTGGAGTAGTAGGCAATGACCTTTGCAAGTCGCAGTGAGTCTTGCTTTAAGAGCAACATCATCACCAAAGAGTAAGTGTTTCAGAGTCTTGTGTTTTGTCCATACATAGGTTTTCCATTAACTATGCACTATGATTCTCATAAACCTGGCCTGCGAACCTGTCTAGCGAATATCAGGTGGCCAAGTACTTGCAGTCATATACATGAGTGAGAAAAACAGCGACTACATTAACTCCAAAATACCTCCGTTCCGTATCCCAAAACCATCAACTCCGCTTTCCCTTTTCTTTCTTCTTTTAGCTATGTAGCCATGTATGCAGGTAGGCGCAAACTCCAAATGACCCATGCTGAGCAGATTGTGTGCCGCGAGGTATAAAAAAGGAGAATTTTTCTGATGAAACCCTCATATCCATGGCGCACTGCTTTTGTTTTTCTCACTGCAGTGTCTCAAAATCCTCCTTTGTAAAATACATAATGAAATAAACATGCCCAGACTTGTGTGGTAACAAGTTTGCTGTATTGCCCGGTGGAACGAATTCGCGAATAATAACATGATTAAGTTGATCCATAAGGGGGTATTTCCGAATAGATGAGGCCCAAGACGGGATCTCAGTTAGAATATGATAAAACCCTCTAAATGCAGGCTTAGTCTATGAAACTCCTCCAGTCGAATGACCAGGTCCCAGACCAGAACAGTGCACCCGTTGGCTTGTTGGAGAAATGCTGCTAGTAATCCGATATTACATGACAGGAAAACTGTGACTCGCAATCCTTATGTATTTCGTCGTCTTCTTGGTTTGGCAAAGGGCAATTGCTAGGTACTCGCTTGTGCTTCGAATGTGTGCGCTATTAGGGTGGAATTAGATTAGTAACTGGGAACATAATAGTATATACGTCGGCGTTTTGTATCAAAACGAGCTCGTTGAGTCCTAAACACGGCTCGTGCTGGCTCGGCTACGTTCATCCTCCTCTTCCATGACATCGCTCAGCCGGGTAGGGTGGTGATGGCGAGGGACTGTTTCCCAACCGGGAGTGCCATACCCTTGACCGGTATAATCCTGGGGCTCCGAGTATGTGCCAGTCCACTGACCACCATTGCCACCACTCCCCCCTCCAGTAGAAGTCGAGGGGGAATCTTGCTTACCACTTGGTGGCACGGTGGTGGCAGGTGTTGCATACTCTTCTGCCTCAGCATCAGAACCAGAATAAGTGGAAGGTGGTGCAGCGAAGGGAATCTTATTTCCTTGGGCATCCAACAGGAAGTTGCCGTTTGCATCAATCACGTACTCACCTTCGCTGTAACCACCCTCAGACATTGGTGCTTGAAGTCCTTGTTGGCGATACGGGCTGCCAGCGCTCGTCACGGGAGGCTGGTGCTGGGGAGACGATGCTGCTTCGGGCGGGTAGCCAGATCCATATTCAGTTTGGTAGGCCCCTTGAGCTCGGCTGCTGTGATGTCTGGGTCCGCCCTGAGTCATTGGAACAACTTGAACGCCTCCGACAATGGTAGGTTGCCCTGACTGAAGAGATAATGTTCTGTCACGCTCCTCCTGCTCGCGTCGTCCAAGCTCCTCCCATGCACGGCGTGCCTCTTCTTTGGATATGGATAGCTCCTTACGCATCTCAGCAAGCTGCTTCTGCGCTTTGGAAGTTCCACGCTCATTTTCGACAGCTTCTCGAATGGCATTGGCTCGGCCTTGGCGTTCCTGGTCTAAGGCAGCTTCCAACATAGCGTTAACTTCTTGTGCGCGCTCTAATTCCGCACGTGTCTCGAAGAACCAACGTTGGAACTTTCGTTCCGAGCTTGCACGAAGACGCTGGAGCTCAACGACGGCATGGAATAAATTGGCTCCAGCAGCTGACAGATCGGTGACCTGACGGGCCAATTGCTGATTCAGAGGATCTCGATTCATCTCATCCTTGTTTTGCTCAAGCTTGCGGATCCAATAGCTGGTAAGACCCTCCCAATGGGCAGACAGAGTCTCCCATCGCTCGAAAGCATGAGGAAAGGAGTTGCGTGGTTTTGAACCTCCGTTGCCTCCTTGGTTGCCACTCTCTGCGCCTTGAGGAGTAAAGTTGGGTTGTGTTCCTGGTGCTGGGCCAGTAAAAGTTTGGGGGGGTGGTTGGTTCGTAGTACCAGATCGGCTAGCTCGATTTTGTGGTGCTTGACCAGTAGTATTTGCTCGAGGGCGAGCTGATGTATTATCAGGCGCGGGTTGCGCCTGTCGCTGGGGGTTCATGGATTGACGCGCTTCCGTGTCGATACCCTGCCCACCAGCAATGCCAGAAGCAGATCTACGCTGTTCTTCCGCTCTCCGAGCTTGCTCTAAAATGCGCGCCTCTTGCTCGGCTCTCTCGCGCTGTTGCGCCTCGGCCTCTGCGCGCTGTCGCGCTTCACGAGCTGCGCGTTCCTGCATGATCATTCTCGGACCTCTGATTCCGGAGGGTGAGCCCGATTGACCAGGAGCTGAACCTGGGCGGAATGGAGGGGCTGCAGGTTTGCCGTTGGAGGGTGGAGGTATACCTCCAGAAGTCATGAGGTCGGCCATACTTGCAGATTCCTCTTCAAGATCTGGGGTGAAAGGATTGGGATTGCGCAGCGCCTCCTCGAGTGCGAAGAGGATGGCGCTGTGGGTATGCTTGGAGATCTTAAGTACAGGGTGTGGATCTGGGTAGTGTGCAGGTACAGAGAGAGCTCGTCTCGGAGGGGACGGGGGATGTTCGGAAGAGACCTCGTCGGGGTCCTCAGTCAAGTCCTGTGAAAGCCGTCGGCGGGGTCGGGGAGCTTGAGGCTGCGCTGAGCGAACGGGGACAAGTCCCAATACAGTGGGATGGCTTTCCGGTAGATCGTCAACGGGCGCGAGTGTTGCCCTGGGTTCGAAACCAAGGGAGGCAGCTCGGCGGTGAAATTTACGAGGTTCGGGGGCTGGACTCGGAGGTGCGTCAAACTTTGGGGTTCGACGAAGACTTCGGGGCGTAGAGAGTCGCTCAATAGGATCCTGGGTCGGATCGAACAGTTGACGTGAGCTAGAGCTAGGAATTCTTGAGTGCTGGCGTTGCTGGTGCTGGGCAGGGGTCGTGGGCGCGTTAAGGTCGTGACGGTCGTGAGAAGCAGAGGACGAGCGTATTCTAGTCACTTCTGCGGCGCTGAAGGGGCGAGGAATTAGGTTATGGAAGTTCGACAAGTTGATGGATCACCAGCGGGCGCTGGTGGTGTGTTGCGTTGCGGTGGAGGGCCGTGGTGGTGGAGTGGGGGAAGCTCTGCGTTGTACAAAGTCGGGTACTTTTTTTTGAGTTGTCAACCGGTGAGCAGATCACAGCAGAGTAGCCCAACTCAAACTGAGAATAAATGCGATATGGTCTCGGGAAGGAAAACCAAGTCTCAGTCTGTGAGTCTACTCGAAACAGGGCCGAGAGTGTAATTGCCCGACTGGAATGTTGAGACGAGCGAGGTTAAGGTGAGAAGAATCAGGTCGGGTGGTGAGTCTCAGCGCGGGCCTAAAGAGATGGGCATCGGCTGGTGATGTCAAAAAAAAAAGCTGGTGGCAGGGAACCCAAAGCTGGACCTAAAGCTGGAAATTTGGGGGGCTGGTGCTAGAAGCTGCCGTGGCCGCCTACAAGGCCAAGGCCAGACAAAGCCCAGAGGCCCTTAGAGAAACGGGCCACTAATAAGAGAGAAACTTGAGATCGCAAGCACAATGCACGCGCACGCGATGCGTAAAATTCTCGAGGATTTCCAGTGGTCGTACTTTGGCTGAAATGACCGATTGCTTTGTGTCGCTGATTTTGTAAAGGCGACGCGACTTGAATGCGCGCAGTCGCATATGTTGTAGGTATGAATCTGGCGCAAA
Organism: Fusarium palustre; assembly: GCA_014899045.1. Taxonomy (NCBI): domain Eukaryota; kingdom Fungi; phylum Ascomycota; class Sordariomycetes; order Hypocreales; family Nectriaceae; genus Fusarium; species Fusarium palustre. Next base: position 14,433 of record JAAVUH010000102.1, read on the forward strand.
AGTCACGGCACGTCTGCGCGCGTTTAGCCTTTATTGCTTATCGCTTGTGCTGGCTGGAAATTCCTATGCGATATGTTTTGAAAGCTTTCGTTCTTCCAGCGAATTTGATTCCGTCTCGGTATTCGCAACCGGCGTGCGATGGCCCAGAGGTTTATGTCAAGGCCGTCATGCGCAACTCGGAGCCCGCAAGAGCTAAGTAAATGGAGCGGCTGGGAAAGAGGAAGGAAGCAAGGGCAGTCAGTGCAATGCAATACCGGCATGCCCTTTTACAGGTCAACGGCGTCTCGCTGAAGTTTCTTGTTATTCGCGCATATGCTGAGATAACATTGTTCATAATATGGTACAGAGTAATGGGATAGTGAAGGAAAGTTTGAATTGTTGGAAGAGAAGGAAAAAGAAGAAAGAGCGCACTGACGTAGCGGACTAAAAGGAAGCTGTGCGAGCTGGACCGCTCCTCCCTCGATCAGACTTGCACCGCCGTGCCTCGATTAGTCTAACGACTTAATTGACTGCGCCAGGTTTTTAACTTGGCCATGTCATGGAAAAGGGTTGCTTCATGGTGCCTACTAACAAGTGACTAGCTCAGCAGGTACCTACCTAGATAGTAGCTAATGCAACTAATACTGCCAGCTTGCTTAAGGCACGTCTGGACCAGGATCGAGGGTCGTTGGTATAGACATTAGACTGCAAAGTTTTGTCTTCAGCAATAAATAGCCTTTGAAAATCCGACGCCGGCTCAATTGCTAGATTGTGGGAGCAATTGTAGCCGAATGTCTTTGTACCCCATCAACTCACATCCTCTATCTTGTATGCATACGGGTTATAGGACGATGGGATTCTGATATTGTGCCGAAACCTGACGGTTGTATTTCCATATAGATGTGTCGCAAGATACTAGACTAGACCAGACAGTACTCCGTACGACATGGAAAGAGAGTATGTACAATCAATACCCGTTCAATGATCATTTACCGAGACCTCGAAATCGTCCCATAAACTACGTTTTGCAAGGCATTGTCTCCGGACTGGTGTTTGACCCGTTGATCGTTCCTTTCACTGACTCTAACTTGCAAATGGGTAACATTCAGAGCATCTGTGTCTCACCTCGACCCGTCTGATCTCGGACTCATTATGATAATATGGGCAGACCGGGGTGGATTGAATCCCTCTTACAGAATCGTCACAGATGTTGGAAAACTCGACGAGGCGGTGGACGGCTGGACCCTCAAAATCCAAAGACTTGTACCCACATTCGAGACGGTAGGTTCTATCTCGTCTTACACCCGCTCTCAAGTTATTTACTTTCTACACCCTAGTTAAGCTTTATGCAGCTTCCTAGAAATTTCAGTGCTGCAGCAGACTCCGGTGCATATGTGCAAGGGCCCAACGCTGCGCTGGGTTGAACCTTGGGCAATCTACCCAAGGCGGATGGTATCATTGGCCTTGAGCTTACTGACGGTGTTTTCGCCAAACTAGTAACATTGGGTCCATAGAGCCTAACCCCTTGAGCCCATCTTGTTTACACATCTGCCTCCGTTGTCATTTACCGGATATCGGATCTTGATCCCGCCCAATCCCCTGGTTTTCGCCCAACTTTGTGCTCTGTAAGGATACCTTCGCAACTTGGTACCTTGGAGATCGGTTCGATTCTCCACTGTACTGCACCGAGTAGCTGGTTGACTTGGGCAAATTAGGAAACGGAAATGGGGCCGGGTGTAGCACTGCGTCATGGCGTTAAGCGGAACAACGGTTGTCTGCCACGTTTCCCACAGCTGCATACCGTATTCTGTTTCGAGCCTTACCGCCGGGTTTTAGGTTTGAGAACAACGTCAGTGGAGGAACCTAACCTGGGGAATTCAGCTGTGTGATCTGGGCCTCAGTGAATTTTTAATTGCTTGAACAACATCAAGGTGATAGCGTAGCCTCGAGAAACATTTTTAGCGATCGAATTGGCCTAACCCGGATAGAGCCTGGAGGAACGGGAACCACGGCACGCCCCGTAATCAGGGTCCTCAACTTCCAATCAGAGTCTTGTTCCTTGGTGTAGGAGTCGAGATTGAAGCTGAGGCTGGGCATTAACTAGTTAGTTAGAGGGCTTCGATCTGGAAATGATGTCGTATGATCCGCACATGGCCAGCCAGTGTCAGCAAGCTTCAATGTCGGCTCTAAATGGAATATCGACGTCTCTTGATGGGATCGCCTCTCCAAGCCAGATTCGGTATAGTTCCACAATGCATTCGAACGACGTATTGCAAATTGCAGAGAGCTCTTGATTTTCCCAGCGGTTCCGTCTTTTAAATTCTCTGTTGATTGGAAACAGCTCTTCGAGTGTTTGGAACATAGGTAGTGAATGAAACTAGATGTGTCTCTTCGGAAACCCTCCGGATTGGCACCGTCCTATCCCTTGAGCTTGAGTCGGAATTCAGCTTTCTCTTCCGTCTTAGACATCCACTGAGCTGATCCGCTGTCGTTCTGTAGGGTAACTTCTCGGCAAACCGCACTCCATTGTCTAAATGCCTCGCCCTCGCCTCTCGAATGGTCCGGAAGACGTTGTTGGCTTGATTCTCAATAGTCCTGTCTTACTGGAAACCCCTCTTCTGGCGTTGTGCGGTTCTTTCGGGTAGGTTGTCGGGTAGATAGTCGGAATGCACTTGTGTGAATGGTGCCGCTTGATTTCTTGTAGCTCGTGAACATCTTCTAGGATGGATGGTAATCACAAAAGTAAAGGATTTGATAGTCTCCCACTTCGTCTCGATTAGGGGAAATTTCTTGCCGTGAGATATGGAGGAGGGACACAAGTTTAATGAGCCCATCGCTTCTTATTATAATACGGAACTCTTGCACAGCACATCGTGTCTTGGGTGATCGAGCGATCGAGCAGAACTCCATGGTGGTTGCAACCACCGCATGAAACGCATCCCTACGCAGGAAAATATGTTCCTGAGATATCCTGTGCCGCTATTGAACTAAAGGCACTAACGCTGTAATCTCACTGGACGCCCCCCTGGCTACACATCGGTGCATCAAGATCGTTAACATGGTTCTCTGATAGACAAGCAAGCAGACTACTGCACGATGGACCAGCTCACCAGGAACTAATGTGAAAGCTAGCCGGACGACAAGGATTTAGACAATGCCCAAGCCTACTGAGTTCCAGAAAAGTTGGTCTCTAAGAGTTACGATACAAAAATAAACAGCCCAAGAGATCTGAGCTAAGCAGCATAAACTGACCTGTTTATCTCGTCTCTTATGCTCATAGTGGTCAACTTTTCTGATACCCTGATGCTAACCTGTCCCTCAACTCGACGATCAACAACTTCTGACCTGTCAATACTGAATTCAACATCCCCTAACCGCAAAGACCCCAAGAAGCTGATTATTCATAGGATGGGTTCATGCACGAGAGAAAGCGGTCAGCCCATGACTTTCCTGAGATCTCTCGTTAATCCCAACCTCAACAATATGCATGGTTTGCACCAGTATGCAGCCAAGATGCAGGCACGCTTTCCCTCTGCATTTTAGCTGGACGTTAGTAGGAAAGTTTTCGATCGAGAAAGTGCTCGATCAAAAATATGTGGCTCCCGCAAGGTGTAGGTGAGAACCACGAGACGCTTCCGTTGAGTACCATCACCATTCCTTCTGTTGAAGAGCTGCCATATATTTGACGTCACGACTGATGCCAGAGTAGAAGAGAGGGCATGGAAACTCCAGATCGTCGATCGAAGATCGGGAAAAAGGCCTGTGATCGAACAAGTTGAGTCTCGGAAAAAGTCCCATACATTGGCTAGTGATCTGACACAAGTCCTTTTCCCCCAAGACATTTGTTGCCCAAACTGTCGAGGGAAGGGATCACTAAAGCCTGGAGCCATCAGGAGCTTTGGTGCTAGCCGTCTTGGGTTAAACTATGACTGAGCAAGGGATTTGTCGACCACTGTCGTTGTCCTTGATGCTACCCTAGAGAATGCGAATGGGCGTTGACTTTCTCAGCTCAGCTGTCTTGGTGAAGCAAAGGGCTCAGAAGCATGGGGTCCGTCCCACTTGACAAGAATTCCTCATGTCACAGAGTCGAGATTTTTGGCATTGGAAAGATGTCCAATGCGATGTTGTCGAAGGGAGAAGAATGCATATGCATAGATAGCCTACTAGATGTGTGTGCAGAAGAGGAGCTTTTTGCTAAGGTGGAGGGGACCCTGCCTGCGTCAATAGTAACCCAGCATGAACAGGACTAATGCAGAGAAAAGCCGCAGCCGCAGCTCATGGCTCATAGAGATTTGCGACTTGACACTTGACACTTGACAAGCTGAGAGTTGATGTCAAAGTCAGGGGTAGGTAGGCTGAGGGTTGTGGTCTCGTATCACCCATCCGAAGGGACTTGTCATTTTTTCACTTCCTTTCTTTCCCCTTCTCTCCCTCTCAGCCTTCGGCAGATGTTTTTGTTTTTCGAAAAAGGCTCAAGCAGGGTGATGTCTAGTAGGTTAGTAATGACTAACGCCGGGTACGTTAGCACCTACCTGGTAGTTAGGTAGGTAACTTCAACTTAGTACAGGGCTGCAATTGCACTAACAGACATGGAGTGTGCCTGTACCTGGGTGCCTACCTCAGTACCTGCTTCTTACCCATTCCCTTTCTTCTACACTCTCATTCAACATTGACACTATCCAACCAGAACCTCTCAAGTGAAGTAACGCGCGGGATTGCCGGCTTATGCGTCCAGATTCTATCGAATGTTTTCTTCTGCCACCATAAACACGTTGCTACGGATCAGGGTCCACTGTGTTTACTCGAACAGCTCTCATCAGACGTTTTCCCGAGTTATCGGAGACAAGTGTCTCACGACTCCACTTCAAGGACTTGATAAACAAGCAGGGAGGATGCCTCTTCGCTTCAAGGTTCGGTACAGGCCGTATCTGTGTCAGTGAGTTCGACTCGTTCGTTCCATCTTTTACAGCTCGTCCAGGTCTTCCTGGTCTCCATAATTGAATACCTGGTGCGAGCCTGGTTTGCCCTGTTGAGATGCCTTGAATGAACAGAACGCCCAGACGCGCATCACAGCAAGCCCGCGTACTGTTGTCGTTATCGCCTAAAAATAAAGATGAGATTTATGCTGTTCGATGTAAACCATCAGTCCCAGCAACACGGTGGCTCTCATCTCATCTCGAATAAAAACTTAACTGCTCAGTTCACAGCGGCCGACCAAAATAGAGAGAGACCTTAAACACCAGTCTTGTTCGCCGATCACTGGTATTATCCGCTACATTCCCCGGGGATCAAACCTCACGAGTCCTGCGTGTCTCGGCTCAGGACTATGGGCCTGATTCTTCAGAAGCTGACCTGTTCATTCAGGAGACACAGCAGTTGGCGTTGAGCGATGACACTAAGCAGTTTGAATCAATGAATCAACGAAATCGCTAAAGCCACCTAGACGCGAGCGAGCCATACCATCGATATAAGGAAGTCCTTTCTTATTTTACACGAACAAGTCAAATGTGCGGGCAGTGAGTGGCAGTGGGTAGCACTGTTCATATTTTCTCTTTGTTCCTTCCGGGGAGACCTATTTTGGAACTCTCAAAGCCCACCACTTGCCAGGTTAGGATCCGATTCCATTTCGGGTCCTTCGAGTTTGCTTTTTTCCATCGGAAGAGGTACTCTTTAGATTTGGTATTAGTTCCGATAGACTACGAGTTCAGCAAAGCAAGTATACCTGCATCTGCAGCCATTTCTTCTGACGTTGCTGCAAGTCTGACATAGAAGCAACACCAAAAAACGTGACGCAAGGGATCAGTCGCGGCTGCATACCAACAAACCCCCGAGGCCTGAGCCCAAACTAGTTCAAGCCCCTGAACGAGATGTGAGTACCGGAATGCTTGAGGTTGTCTGACGAGAGGGATGGCTAGACTTAACAGCCCCTCCACCTAGGAATGCCCCTCTAGACCAAGGGGGCATGCTTTATCAACATTTAGAACACATGCGATGCAAAGCCTCAAGTGGGTGTAGTGGACCCACGCTTATGTTTCAACATCTCTTTGACAGCTCTGCTTTCATATCTATTTGTATATCATGCCGTCTGCATCCCTAGTTTCTTCATTTTGATACCAATATTGTTGCAAGTTAATTTCGTTTTGCCAATTCAACGGTCCATCATGGAGGGCTCTAGCAAGCTGGCCGATCTCAAACTCGTTTCTAAGTACTATCCTGTTACCAACTACTCATACCCTCAGCAACCGGAACGTCCATCGCACTACGTCCGAAGCCGCTTCTCAGATGACAGGGCGTCTTTGGGATCTGAAGGGTCTTCACCCAGTCTGATTGATGACCGAACGGACTCAGAAGTCTCTGTGGATGATGACTATCAGTACCACGCCCACGGCGCGGAGCTATGGGACAGCTTCTGGCTTCCAAGCAAATCTACCAAGCTTGAACTCCAACCTAGGAAGCATGATCCGGCCTCGATTCCAATCACCCAACAACAACAACAACGTCAAAAGCACCAGGAACTTCAGCAGCAACAGCAGCGATGGCAAAAGCAAGCAGAGGAGTACCGCGCCAAGGCATGGCCTCTTTCTGGAAACTCTCGCAACCAAGGTCGAAAGCCAACAACAACCTATTCCCCCTTCCCAAAACCACTCCCTCTGCCACCTCGAACTGCACCACAAGGTCCGTCATGGCAATGCTCTCGAGATATGAAGCAAAAGCCTCAACGTCCACCTCGCCCGCAAGAAGAAGTTTACGTTTTCCGCTCGCTTCAGAACTCACCCCTTGTTGCGCATTTCGCTGTATCTCAAGACTCGCCTCGCCCCATTACACCAAAGGACATTCGCCCGACAACGGCGCAAGAGACACGAATTCCAACACCTCCAGAACGCGACTCCTACTTCGAAACCGCCTCACGCCAGAATGCCAAACGTCTTTGTTCTTCAGACTCCCATACTCCCGCTTCTGTCGTACTCTCAAAGAAGTCCCTCCCTTGCATGCGACCTCTTCCGCCAACGCCACCACCGGAGGCGGAAGAGGCCCCGGAAGCAGAGCCCCACTCGGTCTTCGAGTATGATGATGATTCTGATACTGAACCTGGGGGCCGTTCGTTCTGGTTTCATCGTCGGTCGGGAAGTGACCAACGCAAAACAGGCCAACGAACTTCCACATCATCACCGCGCAAGCGACAAAACGACGTGATAGGGCGAATGCTAGGACGACGCAGTCGAGGCTGAAACCTATCCTGCCTCTGTTTGTTTATTGTATTTCCCCACATTCTTTTATCCTTCGAAATTCTTGTATATGATACCAACTACGAATGTCTCAACGACTACTCACGACATATTACCCTCTTTTATGATTGAGTGGAATTTTCCACCGCACGTTTCGACGTTACTAGACGCAACATGACTATCAAAACGACTTTTCTTACGGATCACGCCAGCACGGAGTCCTGGAAAACACTCCCAAAAGCTCAAGGTTGAGCGAGTACTTGGCGAACAATCTGTTCGTTTCATTCTTTCCTTTGTTAAATGGTATTTGCTCAAAGAACAGAAGCAAAGGCATGCCAAAATCGGAGCAGGTCGGAAAAATGGCTGGTCTTGGACCTGAGAACAAAGGCTTGAAGTGTAGGTGCACAGACCGAAGGGATACAGGTTCTCATGAAAGAACATTCCTTGTCTGAGCTGGGAAATCCAAAAAGGGGAAGGACAACGAAGAAACTTAACGATTTTACTACCAAATTCTTTGCACATGCTTGAACATATTACTGGATTAGTTCAATGATGAAACCTGAAACGGCTTGTTCTCTACCATCATCGTCATGTGCTTCCTATTGCTGCTATGAATGAATGCTTTGTTGGGGTTGGCAATGTCTCAGTCAACCACCAGCGGATGCTATCTGTGGCGATAATCACATACTGCACACGTCGAAAACATACCATGGTCTGCATCGTGTCTGACAATAAACAAAGTTTGCGTCAAGGACCTTAACAGTCTCTTCTCTTCACAAGCTCGTCCTATTGAATTGTTCTAGATCGCGCCAGATAGACAACGTAACTGAGACAACTTTTTGCCCAAACGGTGACGAAATTCCTCAGACCCCCAGTAACATATGAAGCATTCCATTAGATTCATTCCTCTCGTCGTAAATATTCCTTCTCATCGACATACATAAAAAAACCACGATCTAGCATGTGAGCATCAGGCATCCATTCCTTCTTTCCAAAACGCCAAAAAACAATGCAACCAATGCATGTAAATGTAAAATAAAAAAAAATAAAAAACGCTGAGAGTATCCACAACTAGCAAAAGCCACAGACATCCAAAAGCTAAAATAAAGACCGCAACTTCATTTTTATGGTAAACCCGTATCATCAGATAACACACAGTCTCGGTCAACTCACCCCCCGTACAACACATTATATCAATCGTGCGTCTGATCGTTATTACAGAGACCTCGTTGATCTCATCTTCTCGGTAAATTTTTGCATCGGGCGAACGCTCAGGCGGCGCTCGTCGCGGCCTGCTGCAACGCCAAAGTACCATCTTGATTGCTCCAGAGAATTGGGACGATCAAGACCCAAACGGGATTTGAGATCCGTGCTGTCGCGGACAGCCAAGAAGGCTTCGTCATGGACTGTGTCCTCAGCTGTGCACAAAGCGATGAGCTCTGCGAGACAGTTGACAGGATGGGGAATGCGGAGAGCTCGACGACGAGCCAGCATAAGGGTAAGACAACCAAGATAAAGGAACAGAAATGCAAGTAGGACGCCAAAGACAGGCATGTTGGGAAACATCTTGACTTGGCCGCGGAAGTTGGTGAGGGCCATGAAGAGGCCACCGGCGAGGATGGGGATAAAAATGAAGACGGTAGCCATAAAGGACATTACTGCAACACGCCAATGGCCGTTACGAAGAGCGTTCCAAGTACATTGGAACGGGAGGCAGGCGGCGTAGTCGACGAGGATGGACTTGGATGCGATTGAGCCAGATGACCTGGACAAATCCGCCCAAGGTTGATGGACTCGCAGGGCATGGTCGACGCTTTGGAAGAGCAGGAACATGATCATGCCCAAAACCGAGGGGACAAAGGCGTAGAGGAAGTTGGCCGCAGAGAAGGATCCGCCATTGGGCCTTGCTTGGACCTGAGGGAAATAACCCTGATCCAACCTGGTCTGGGGCAAGAAAGAGACTACAAGGATAGCCAGGATGAAAAGAGTCATGAAGATGACCGAGCCCAGAATAACAGGAGTGCGTAGAGCAATCGGCAAGTATCTATAATGCGCATAACGGACCTCAGCCTCGAGATCATCGCGGGATGAAGCAGGTGAGATGTTGTAGCTAGCCTTCTTGGGTACGATTTTGTAGGTACTGCGATCACCTTGGAAATCCTCACCCACAGAACCGATGCCGTACCACATGCCACCTTGTGGGCCATCCATCTGCCAGTATCCAAGTCGGTCGAGATGGCGATCCCGGAGCTGGGCCTGAAACAGTGAGCTTCTTTGAACCACATCGACGCCCTCGTAACTTTTGGTAGTGTTACTCTGACTCAGTAGAGGAAGAAGATGACCCAGAGATCGGATATCCCACATGAGGCCTGTCCATCGTTTAGACCAGTAAAACATCAACAAGATGGTTGAAACTAGCAACAGAACATAGAGCGCGACAAGAGTCCAAGCAACACCCTGAACTGCAGCCCAAACCCAGCTCCCGTCCTGATAGATGCAGGAGAAAGCAGTGCTCATGAGAGGAATGGTAAAGTTGGCGAGCCATGTACAAACACTGAAGAACTGGAATTGCCAGGGGCCTGTTAGTGACGGTAACAGAAACGTTAGAGGATATAGTCTTCGGAAAAGTGCGAGGTATCGTGCTCGAGGCTCAGCGTCAGCCATGGCCGCGAAGGGAAGTGTTCGCATTGAAGCAGCGGCAACAGATTGCGCGTAAAGTAGGATAACGGCGGCGAAGATTTGAGGCATGATTCGAAACAGGAAGTATTGGCCACTATATATACTTCCAGGATACGGAGTGAATCCGAATTGCTTCTGCGAGTACACGGCGCAGAAGATGAGAGCGGCGATGATGAGCAGGCACAGTGCAGTGAGGATACTCAGGGAGATTGGCCGAATGATGGCGGGCTTGAAGGTCAGAGGAGGATGCGCTCGGTCAACGGGAATGGATCGAGGTCGAGCTTTCTCCCGTTGTGCGAATTGGTCGTGTTCAGAGTGGATTGATGTAGTTGGTGGTTTAGGAGGATTTCGTACATCGTGACGAGCCGCTGGCGCAGCGTGGAACAGCTCGGCGGGGATCTCTTCTTGGGGAGCGCGTATTTCGATCGGTTCTGATAAACGATCTTCAACGTAAGCGGGCTCCGGGCGTCTCAATTGATGGTGTCCCATCTCGTCGTTGGCATACCGTCTTGGTTGTGCGTAATCATCCTCATATTCATTTGATGAACCAGAGGGAAATCGCGCGGTAGAAGGACCGCCATGATTTCTTGTAAGTGCTTCGAGAGCGTACTGGATGTAGGGCGTATCATCGACACCAGGAGTGACTTTGCCAGCGGCTATCGTCAATTCATCCTTGATGCTTGCCATGCGAACTGAGTTCTCGGCGGCGAACATGGCCAATTGCGCCTCGTCGAAACGTACAGATGTAGGACGAACAGTGGCAGGAGGGTTTAAGGGAGCAACAGGAGCAGGCGGTGCGGCTCGAGAACTGCGAGCAGATCGAGGCCTGGGCGGAGCAGTGTAGTATGTTTGTGTTGGTGGTGTAGGCGCTGCAAAGCCTCCAGGAAGCTCAGTGCCGAAGAGTCGCTCGGGGCCGTAAATCTCAGCTGATGACGCTGTAACCTTGGATGGAGGTAGTGAAGGAGGCGAAGGAGCGAAGAAGAGAGCGCCAGACGGTGATGCTGATGGGTTGGTTGAGTTGCGGCCTACACGTTGTCTAAGATCATAGTAAGGATGAAGGATCGGCTGCGATTGATCGTCGTCGTCAATTGATTGTTGGCCTGGGGTTTGTCTCTTTGGAGGGCCTTGGCCTATGAAGGGTTTACCCGTCAGTGACACCGACACCAACAGTGAGTGAAGGTGTAATGGTTAAAGGTATAAGTGTGGGTGTAGTGTTGTGTAGGTGTAGACGCAGACGCAGATGCAAATGTAGGTGCAGATTGTGTAGCAGATGTGTGGTGTCCAAAATCAGATGTTTGAGGGAAAAGAGGGTGCAGTGTCACATACGAGATCCTTCCACAAAGTCGAAGTTGAAGTTTTGGAAGTTCATGCTGGTTTGAGCAGGTTGACTTGAATTGTTTCCTGTTTGGTTCTGATATTGGGAGGGAGGGTATAAACTTGGCTTGCAAGGCAGACCGACTTGTTCCCACACTCCACACTCACTCTTTCGTCTCAGGGCCAATTGATAGCACGGAACAGGATTCTAGAGAGAAAATAGCAAACGCATACTGCAGGCTAAAGAGGAAATATGAGATATGGTTGGACGGAATATGAAGACTCTTTTCGTGAGGTTGGGTTCTTTGGAGAGGCTGGTGATGATAGTAACATGAAGGCACTAAGTGTTCCCAGCCCCCCGCGCCCCACCAAAGCTAGATGTCTTAAAACGACGAGGGAGGTGATGGGTGACAGGGAAGAGAATGACTTACCACTAGAAGCAAAAAAAGTGAAGCAAAATTGGAAATGCTAGATGGAGCATCAAGAGAGATCTCGGGAGGTTTTTATGAGTTGAAGAAAGAGGAAAATGTTGGGCAGACAGAGAAAGGTCGGGTTCCCATGGGATGCTGATGGATGTCTTGCGACCGCTGTGCTGTCACTGCACGAGCAACGAGCAAGGCCAGCGCAAAGCTTGGCTAGACCTAGTCGGGGTTAAGCCGTACGGCCCGTCGGGACCAAGCTCACCATGACTGATGGCTTGAGCTGTCACAATCACATCTCCCTCCATTTAGAGAATGATGGATATGAATCTGGCCTAGGTGGGTATCTAATGAGGCTACTGATTTCACAGGCTACTCTTGATTTGTTTCTATTCTATAAGGCTTGTGCTCAGATGTCCATCTTGGCTCGTAAAGCTCGCTACACCAGTCCTCTTGATTGAGAAGACAATGACGTCTGTCTTACCCCAGACTGGTAGTTCCCACTCATGATTGACAGGGGCCCGAGACATTACACACCAACCACCCCAACAGCTCATCTGGATAATCAGCTCGACTTCCTCTCATGGCTTTGCTTAAGATTCGACCAAGAGTTCGAAGGGTCATTTTGACCGTTTCAGGTACTAGCGTTTGTTACAAGATCCGACTGAACGAGGTTCTGGTTGAGCTTGACCGATTGAATACTTTGAACAGGGTGAAGACTCAGGTGGGGAGTAACACGGGAGTCGCACAACAACAGAAGTGCGGTGAGGCATCTAATTCTATGCAAACACTGTCATGTGATGGAAGAATTTGAACGGCAATTACTTATTGGATCAGCTGAATCGTAAAACAACTGAACTCGGACTAACAAATTTGTTGCTAATGCGAATTATGTCCCTATGCCTAAAGCAACCTGAACTACTCGACTTACACCAGTTGAAGTACCTCCACTAGCATCATCGACCCACTGAAAGCCCGAATATTGAACACGCAGAACACGTTCTGCAAGGGCGAGCAACAATTACTGTATCGTATGCTCTTCATGCAAGGTACGTGCAACACAGATTTTCTCTCTCTCTCTCTCTCTTTCTTCTTTTTTTTTCTTTCCTTTTTTGAAAAAGACCAGGACTGTACTATTGCTAATGCTTGATATGTCTGTCTCGATCTTTGAGAGGTTGGTAACTGACAGTAAGGGGTACACTGCCTAACTGCCTACTGCCTCCCAGTCCTTTGGACCGATTTCCTATTGGCGAACAAGTAAAACACATGGGTTTCCCCATTAAGATCAATGCTTGGCGACCTGATTTTCTCTTTACCTCGAGGGACGAAGTGAATGCACTTGGACCGTCAACGGTTTGATTAGGTAGTTACCTAATCAGCTGGATATCCAGACTTCCAGCCACGCATAAACGGTCTCGCCAGAATTGAGTTTGACGCTTCCAAACGATCCTAAGTAGACGATGGATCACGTGATCAATCCTTAGTCGTGTCTCTGTAAGCCTGAGATAATCAACAGAAATCTTTCATGCATCCCCACAATTTGGAACACTCAATCATTGACCAATCCGCTGAGCAATGATGACAAAGTTGATGGGTGGGCAATGGCAAAACACAATTAGCTATATGTTGTCAGCGTTTTTCAATCAACTTCAAATTCAATCCATTGCATGCATGCAACTTCTCGTGAATTCGGTGAATTCGTCTATATATGTTTCGTTTCGGTCCCTTGATTGCGATTTTCGTCGCTGCAGTTTCCATCCTCATCATCATTTATTCACCAGCAAACAGCTACATCAATCATCTTCAACAACTTACAACAAACTTCATCTTTACAAACGAACCGTCAACAACTGAAAGAGCTCATCAGAGCCAAATGATCAACGCTGCAAAGAACATGTCCAAGTCACTTCGCCAAGCAAAGATCACTCCCCACCGTTCCAGCAACAGAGGTCACAGCGACCATGGCTGGCTAAACACATACCACTCGTTCTCTTTTGCCGACTGGTACGACCCGAGATTCACTCACTTTGGTTCCCTCCGCGTTCTCAATGAGGATCGTGTAAAGGCCAACTCGGGTTTCCCCACACACCCTCACCGTGATTTTGAGATCTTCTCTTACATCCTTGGAGGAGAACTTACGCACCGTGACTCAATGCTCACCAAGGGCAAAGAGGGAGGCCAGTCCGACAAGTTCTTCCGCATGAAGCGAGGAGATGTCCAATTCACTACTGGTGGAACTGGCATCGCCCACTCTGAATTCAACGAGCACAAGTCCGACACTGTACACTTTCTACAGATCTGGGCCATCCCCTGGAAGCGTGGTCTGGTTCCTCGATACCACACCCGTCACTTTAGCGACGAGTCCAAGAGACAGGGATTTGTCAAGATTCTGAGTCCTCTTAAGGGCGGCGAGGATGCTACTGCCCAACAGGAGAAGGCTGCCGAGCCTGTCATTCCCGACACCATTCCCATCCACGCTGACTTTGTCATGGGAGCTGGCATCATCGAGCCAAGCAACAAGTTCGAATGGACAGTCGGAGGAGGCGCTACTGAACAAACCAAGAGAAAGGTTTACGTACACGTTCCCATGACCAAGGGAGGAAAAGCCAAGATCCGTCTAGATGGCCGCGAGGATTCTGAGATTTTTGAAGGCGATGGCGCCTTCATCGAGGGTGTTAACGCTGGTGATAAGCTCTCAGTGGAAAGCATTGGAGAGGTGGAGGCTGAGGTCGTCGTTTTGGATACTGCCTAAGTACTGAATGTCCACTCATGAGTGAGCTGAGGATTTCCTATTCGTATGCTATAGAAGGGTGAACGATATCGCTCGACAGAAGTATCTGAATGTATTTAGCGTGGATCAGTAAAAACTGATTTTTCTTATAACAAAACTTTCAAGTCCCTTGACTTAAAATAATGATGTTTGTAACCAACAAGTGGAGTGCATCAAATGATTCAGCTAACATAAATATGAAATCACAACAGCTGAAAGCTGGTGTTCCATTTTATTAAACCCGCCGTGGAGAATTGTTCAAAAGACGAATGTCCGTCCATCCAACAGTGTAGTTACAAGAAGCGACACCGTATCCATGGGTTGGAGGACTTGGTTCCTCATGTGTTCCATTAAGGGTGTTGCGGAGCTCGAGGGATTCAGGACCTCGGCCTGCGGAGCAAGTAGTTATACCTGCAACAAATAAATGGTACCGCCACTATCAGGCTGGACGAGAAAGCGTAAAGAAGCACATGAAGAGACGGTTCAGAGTGAAAATGAATATATCTGGCAGCGTAGAAAACGCGTAGGGTTTTGTCAGTTATTGCTGAAGCTTGGTAGATAAAGACGCTACGCCAAAATCGCGACGCTATAGACAATCTTCCGAGGCAGGATCCTGGATCTGTTCGCCAAGCGAAACGGCTGGATTTTGGTGCGAGACGGCGTTGTAAGGAGATCCATTGTACAGAGGCCAGGTCGACAAAAGGCGGTGGATGTGTGGCCGGTGAATGTAAGACCCAATAATAAAACAGGAACCCAAGAATAACCACAGACCGCAGATCGTAGGGGGACATACATGAGATATAAGAAGTACTATGTAGTCATCAATGGCTATCACGGATATACCACAACTGCCAGCTTTCGAAAGCGAAATATTGGTAAATAAATATTGGACTGGCTGACAAGTTGGCTAGCGCCTGTTGGTGAACGAGCAAACTATGAGTTCTAGGCTCACCAGAAGGAAAAAAGAACGAAAGCCACAATCATAGCCAAGCCAGAGAGGACTCAGACTAGTAAGCAAACCCCTTTTATTATATGTACTAAGTTTGTTTCTCCGAGTGAGCTATGCATTTACATGATGATATAGTGAGCATCTGATATCACTCCAGTCAGGGTTCTCGGAAAGAAGCGAAAAATGTCGATCAGTGGCAAGGAACAACCCCTCCGATCGGCCGTGTCACAACGTGGACAGAGCCCGAGGGGTCGGTCCTTGGCTCCATCGCCGCGAAGTCGAGTTTCCAGAGGTCAGACTCTAATTACAATGGTGATCAATTTTCTCTCAGGGGTTTCATTTGACAACGTGATTCAAACATGACATTCGAAAGAGGAAACCAGTACCTGCTCAACGCTGACTAGCAGTGACACTGGCTTCCAATATTTACGCTATGATTTTAGCCCTACAGCGATGATTCAAGCTGTAACAAAATGTCATTGGTCAGCCCAAGATGCAGGAACCGCTAGCCGCATCGCTTAGCTGCTCAGTCATTACCTAGCTCATCCATGACTCCACGGGAAAGTTGGACCCAAACAGGGGTAGAGAAAGAACCAGAACCAACAACGAACAACGTTACAACTAACCTCTACAGCTTCTTCCTCCCAATTTTAGACATCTTTTTAAACTTCTCTGGGCCTTCACACCCGTGAAGTGGCTCTTGGGTCAAGTCCAAGATATTCCTGTTGATACATAATGGGTTACTAAGAAATACAGTTCAACTTCCAGTTGAAAGACGTATGGTCAAGCTCAGCTATTCATTCATTCATGTCAACTCGACCTGACCGGCCGGAAATACACAACCTTGTTTAGGTCCCCATACCCACAGTCAAAACCCCTTACAGACTTGACCCTCATCAGAAACCTCCCAACGTTGACGCCGCGATTCAGGAGGGTATTGGGCGTCCGGCCACGGAGTTTTGATCCATTTCGTTCGCTTGCCAAGATCAAATCTCCATAACCCCCCTTCATAGCGTCACAAAATGGCCTCGTTCACTAACCTTAGCTTCATCTTTGCTATCCATTTCCTCCTCGGCGTGTCGGTTACACGGCTCAGCCGCCCATTTTTCAATAGTCCCTCGCTTTCGACCAACGCCTAGCCTGTTCCTGAAAACGATAGTCTACTGACTAACAACTTCAGCTGTCTGAGCTGTACAAGCGTGCAGCCTCTAAGACCAAACATCTCCTGCTTTTCTCTAACGGAAATTGCTTCTTGCAGCGCGGCCGACGTTAAGATTTCTGTCCCATCGAGAACCCTAGAAGTCCATGTCGAAATCGCACTTCTCTAGTGAGAAGAGTATTGACTATGTCCAAGATAGGCAACACCCGGCCCATATGTCTGAGTCCTAGCAGCTGAACCAACATTGGACAGAAGATGCGTCCATCGTGAGCAGCCCCTTGCTCGGAGCAGATTAGATTTCTTGATAATATATGGCGTTCTCTCTTCTTCTCTCTCTTGCCGTTGTTGTTTCCCATCAACTTTGTTGACGCTCGATTCTGGTGACGACTTGGTTCTAAGCCTCATTGCAAACTTTGGTTTGCGTCCTTTCTTTGATCGCGATATCGTCATACATTCTTTACCGGCCTCGGCTACTTTCCAGTCTTTCACGAAATACAGTCTTTTGAACAGTCAAGATGGATCTGTCTCCTATCTCCAACCCTATCCCAGTCGTTGCTCCCACTGTTCAGGCCTTCGGCGGTCTCAATGGCTACTGGGTATGTACACTTTCCCAGCCATAACGAAACATCAACTAATTCTGTTTGCTAGGGTCAACTTGGATCTGAACCCCTCAAGGCATACTGTGACTCTCATCCTGAATACATCACACTGTCTTTCGTAAACCAAGCTCCTGAGCACAGTACCTCGAATCTTCCCGGAACCAACTTTGCTGGGCATTGTGCAGGCGGCACTTATGGTAACTCAAATCTCCTCAGCGAGTGCTATACCATCAAGGAGGGAATTCCATACTGCAAAGAGCGCGGTGTCAAAATCTTACTGAGTATCGGCGGCGTCTACAACACAGAAGGAAGTAACTATAAGGTGACTACTAATGACAAAGGTCGAGAGTTTGCCGACTTCCTCTATGAAGCGTTCGGTCCCTACAATGAGCAGTCGGGTGCTATTCGCCCCTTTGACAGTGTTGATGATGATGGTAATCCTGTTCATGCTGCAGTTGATGGTTTTGATTTCGATATCGAGCATGATCTTCGTAAGTGATGGAGTAAGATATCTAATAGGCCGAGTGTTCATTGACAATTGACAGCTAACGGTCCTTACATCGCCATGATCAACCGACTTCGCGAACTTGACGAAGGAATCACTATCACTGGCGCGCCTCAGTGCCCAACTAGCGACGAGTACTTTTACATGAAGGATATGATTCAGTCAGCCAAGTTCGATGCCCTGTTTGTGCAATTTTACAACAACCCCTGGTGTGATGCCGTTTCACAAGGTCTCGGGGGTGAAAGCTTCAACTACGACAAGTGGGTAGAGATCATCGAAGATAGTGATTGCAGCAAGGATGCCAAGCTCTATGTCGGTCTCCCTGCTAGCGAGGAAGCCGCACTGGGTGGCGGTTACCTTGAGCCTGAAGATTTGAAGGATCTTGTCTGTGAACTCACGACAAAGCCTCATTTTGGAGGTGTTTCTCTGTGGGATCTCACTCGCGGAGAAGGGAACATTGTTGACGGAAAGAGCTACAACGAACATGTCATGGATGCTCTGAAGTATGGCTGTGCCCCTGTGCCAGTTCCCACTACTACCACCAGCGCCATGACTACAACGAGTGAAGAGGCTTCTACCTCTACCGATGCCACGACAACTGAAGAAACCACCGTTGATACTACCACTACATCTGATGTCTCTACAACTTCTGATGCCTCATCGACAGAGGAGGCTACCTCGACTGATACTACCACCGCCCCCGGTGTCTCTTTAACAGAGGGCACGACAGCTTCCTCTAGCATTTCGGCTACCACCAACACCGACGTTACTGCTTCTACCGACGTTACTACTTCTACCGACGTTACTGCCTCGACTGATGCCACTTCTGCCGATGCCACCGCATCTACAGAGACAGTTACTAGCACCGGCACAGACACTTCTATCGTCGTCATTGAGTCTGCAACTGGAGCATCCACCACAGCCACAGAGTCTTCAGCTGACACCACTATGGCTTCAACAACCGACAGTGCCTCGACAAGTCATATTCTCTCTGATACATCTGACTTGCCCGCGACCGTTGATACTTCTTTTGTTACCGAAGCAACTTCTAGCTCAACTATTGATGCCCCGATTGGTAGCGACACTACTACTGTCACTGCTACGACGACTGATGTTTCGGAAGCTACAGACTCGACTGCTTCGTCCACAGAGATTGAGCCCGCAACTGTTGCGACCGCCTATAGCACTTTCCAAGGCTGGAATACCACATTAACGGGTGTTGCTGCTTATACTCAGACATTCGGTAACCCTTCAACCCTTGTACACTCTGGCTCCCTCACCACAAATGGATCACCCGCCTACACCAACTCTCCCGGAAACACAGATGCTGCTAGCATGACTACCAGCACCGTCTGCACGACCCGTGTCCATACCGTCACCAAGTGCCCCCCTGAGGTTGTTGACTGTCCTTATGGATCTGTCACGACTGAGACCATTCCTTTGTACACTACTGTCTGTCCCGTCACTGGCAAAGCTAAGCCTACTGGTTACGCTTCCCAGTATGCTCTTCCTCCTCAGTATGAGACCAGAACTGTCTATACCACAAGTGTTCACACCGTGACCAAGTGCGCTCCTGGCGTCGTCAACTGCCCTTACGGATCTGTCACCACTGAGACTATCCCTGTATACACTACTGTCTGTCCTGTAACAGAGGCGGACAAGCCAGCTCCTACCGACGCTCCTATCAACCACGAGATCAAGACTCTCTACACGAGCCAAGTTTATACCGTCGCTCACTGCCCCTCCGAGAACCTCAACTGCCAAGCCGGCGCTGTCACTACTGAGATCGCATCATGGACCACAGCCATGGTGCCCTCTAAGGAGACCCAGTCCATCAAGGGTTATAAGCCTGTTGCCGAGCTTCCCAAGCCGCTAACAGCTGGATCACACCTCAATGGCACAGTCTATACCAGCGTTGTTGTTGCACATGCTACGCTCAAGACAGCAACCAAGCCTGGTGTCTTCGAGCAGGCCAAACCCACATACAAGCAGCCTGTTCAAGAGCAACACTCTGGTGCTGCGGCTCATACGGGTGGGCACAGTGGCGAAGCTCCCATAGAGACCTATACTCCCGTCACTGCCGGCGCCTCTTCGATGGCCGTTGGCCTGACTGCTTTGGCAGGTATTGCGATTCTACAAGTCCTTGCTCTGTACTAGTGTTACTACGCCAACTCTCTTTTCTATTGATTCTTCTTCTTTTTCTGGTTAGGAAAACCAGGATCGTTTTAATATACCTTCTTCAACGTAGAGGGCAACCTCTACAACTTCATGTTACTCCTATTATGTTAATACGTATAGAATGAATACATATAAACCCGTATTATGGCCAAAACTCAACAATGATATAGACCTACAACGCAGTTTGAAGAAACAACGTTTCAGGCTGTGTACTGCGCTCTCCTCTGCACTGCAACTCCATGATGTGAAGTCCTCAGAACGAGTCGCTAATCTAACGTTATCTGCTTATCAATTGACGTGTATCAAATGCGTTTTTTATTTGTTTTGGTCTTTAGCGAACGGTTAACTAAGAGTCACAAGCTAGATTTCTGAATGCAGAAAGAAACGTCAGCGGCTGCCACTACATCCTATTTTGTGCTGGATCGTCGCTTTGGGCGCCATCCATACGACAGGCATTGTGCATATCGAAATATGTTAATAATTCAATATTTGCAATTAATAAATCGGGCATCCTGGAATCTTGGTTAATTACACATGCCTCAAATTGACGCATGATCATTCTCCTGTGCTATACCTAGTAGGCAATGCCATAGTTCTTGGCTCCTGCTAGCAGTTGCCTCTCAACCTAGTAGCGGAGTTACAGAGATGTGAGTCGGCTTTACGGTAAGGCTTTACGGTAAGCCTCAACGCAGTGATTGGCCGATGGTGAAGACGTCATTCGATATGAGGGGAAAGCTTCTCGTTAAAAGACAGCGTACATACAAAAAGTCCATGGAGTCTGGTAACGGTGACGAATATTCAGGGCAGTGCTTAGCTACCTTGACAAGGTGCTTGATATAATAGGCCGTAAAGAAATAGCCGATGTATGGTGGATGCTACATTATTGATCATTCAAGCTCAGCTTAACTTATCAGGTTACTTTATTCTGTATCCGTATTCCAGTGGTGGCTAATCCCAAAGGTGTCGGGTCGGCTCTTCTCCACCTCCACCTGGCGTGAAGCTCTAAAACTAGGTGTTGCCCCTCGTCAACCTAACGGAACTTGCCTATGTCACTCTGTCGCCCTGCCCTGCCTGTACCTAGCGACGACGTTTTTTATAATTCACTAAAACGAGCTTGGCGGATGCATCAAACAAGATCGTCTTGATCCGGACACTTTATTATTTCCTCCCATGCTACATAACTTCAATCCTCGTCAACAACGCCAAAGAAAAGCATCTGCACCCGAAATCTTGGCATTGGTCAAAACAACCCCTGTTATCGACACTACAGCGCCCTACCTTGCTGCACATCCAGTATCTGGCCCCTTATCCTCGATTGTTCCCCGCCCCGATTCGGCTGGCATAACTTACAGTACTGCTTAGTGCGCTCGGTCCACTGGGTGAGACATCGGCCAAGATGTCTGAGACTGGCGATAGGTGAGTTGAGTGATAACTTAGTGATAGTTACTGTTGTTACAGCACCAAATAAGGCATCCCGCATCCATCTTGGTCTGTCAGGTTGATTCGCCATTCCCGCTGCATGCACCTGTGTCTCTGCAGACCCAGCTTGGCCAGTCTCCAGTCCACATCAGACATTGGATGCTTCTCTTCTTATTTAAACTTAGCTTCCCCTCCGAGCCTGGGCTGGCCTTGCCCTGGACTGTTTGACCAACACCAACCACCCCAGCATAGCATCAAAGTCGTTCCACCTACTGACCGCTGTTTATTTTTTATCTTCAGCATCCACAAGCGGTCCAAATCCGCTGCCGCCTTCTCTCTCTTGCGGCGCAATAATACTCGAGACGAAGAGTCTGGTTCCGAAGACGGGAGGCTTCGGCAAACTCCTTCATCCTCGAACCCGGCCCTGACCCCGATCAACCCCATGGCGCACCAACAAAGCCCCCGTGGCCACGCCGCCAAACAGTCCGTCTCTTCAACTGGCCTCTCTCCAACAGCTTCCAACACACCGCAATCAAAGCCTCCGCAGGCCCTCACACCACCCACTGTCGATAAGAGCACCGCGAGCCTCGAGCAGTCTGTTCGCAAGTTTAGATTTGTCGAGGCCCTACGAAGCGGCGATACATCATCCATTTCCCGCGCCATTCGTGAAACCGCCGAAAATGCCCCCCGCGCGAGCATTTCTTCGGTAAGCGGCTCTTCTTCAGGTACCCTTGACGATACTACAATCCTTCACCTGGCTATTCAGTGTGCAGAATTTCCCGTCATTGAGTACGTCTTGTCCGATGGACAGGGATCGATCGATGTCAACGCTCGTGACAAGGATGGAAACACCCCGCTTCACTTGGCCGCAATCCAGGGCAGAACTACAGTGGTGAAGCTTCTTTTGGAACAAAAAGACATCAATGATGCCATTGCCAATGCCCAGGGCAAATTGCCACTAGATGTAGCGCGAAATCCGGAAATCTTCCAGCTTCTGCAGCTTTCAAGGTCACTCTTTGCAGAGGCCAAGGTCAAGCAAGTGCAGGAGCTAATTGCACGGGGCAATTATGCCGCACTTGCTGGCGTACTCGAGGAGCACCGCGTGAAGACTGTTCTCGACATCAACAGCCCCGAATTTGCATCCGAGCCTGTCACCGTTCAGACTGGGGGCACTTTGCTCCACGAAGCTGCCCGAAAGAAAAACACAAACCTCATCCAAGTCCTCCTGCTCCACGGCGCTGATCCGTTCCGCCGCGATCGAAAGGGCAAACTACCCCAGTCCGTCACCAGCGACGATGCTACAAAGGCCATTCTCAAGAAATCTCCTGCAGCCGTTGCTGCTCAACGGGGAATTCAGGAGAAGGCAGTGCTTGGACAGGCTGCTTCCCAGGGCACAGTGGGTTCTACTTCTGGCGATCCTCTAGCTGGGCGAGAGGCTCGTGAGATGAAGGGCTATCTCAAGAAGTGGACCAACTACAGAAAAGGCTACCAGCTACGGTGGTTCGTTCTTGAGGATGGCGTTCTTAGTTATTATAAGCACCAGGACGACGCAGGCTCTGCGTGCCGTGGTGCCATTAACATGCGGATTGCCAAACTTCATATGAGCCCTGACGAGAAGACAAAGTTTGAAATCCATGGCAAATCCTCTGTTAAGTATACCCTAAAGGCAAATCATGAAGTCGAAGCCAAACGATGGTTCTGGGCTCTCAACAATTCGATCCAGTGGTCCAAGGATCAGGCCAAGGAGGAAGAGAAACGGGTAGCTCGTGGTGCTGAGCTTTTGCGGCAAGCTAAGGCTGACCCCAGCACTCTTTCTCTTCAGGAGTCTCATAGCGAGGGCACTAGTGTTACAGACCTGCGCAGGAACAGCTCCCAACTCCCCAGCAGGTCACTTTCAAAGATTTCTTCGGTTGATCAACGACCGAACCATGCTAGCCCCGGCACCAGTGGCAGTATTGAAGAAGACGAATTCGTGGATATTGAGACAGACGCGGGCACCTCGCGAGTACACAGGAACGGAGCACCGACAAACAACGACATGGATGACGATGATGACTATGGCGACGACATGAGCCTCCACGAAGAACCCACTGCCACGAAAGACGCGCTTAATATTACAGCCCAATCAGCCAAGCTTCAGCTCGAAACAATGTCCCATGTTCATCAAGCCCTCCTCAACGAGCTCAACCAAAACCCAAATACACCTCTTTCCGATAACAACGTATCCCAAGCCCTGGGTACCTACGATGGTGCCATTCGAAGTTTATCCACCCTTGTTTCTGACTTGCTCCGGATATCAAAGGACCGTGATGCCTACTGGCAGTACCGCCTTGATCGAGAGGCCAACATGCGACGCATGTGGGAGGAGAGTATGGCGCAGGTGGCCCGTGAGCAAGAAGTTTTGGAGGCTCGCGTTGGAGAAGCAGAGAAAAAGCGCAAGGCAACAAAGAGGGCACTACGGGAGGTTATCGAAAGCGGTATCCCCGTTGGGGCTGAGCTACCTGCCCAGGATACACATATAGAAGAGGAAGTGGATGACGGCAGAGAAGAGGAGGACGGGGAGGGACTGTTCCAAGACGCAGCGACCAAACCATCGGCACTGGCACCAGCACAACCCAAGTCACCAACAATGAAGAGCGTCCGGAGGAAACCTACGATCGTTGTAGACTTGTCAGAGAGCGAGTCCGAACAAGAGGACGAGTTCTTTGACGCTGTGGACGCCGGCCAAGTTGAGGTATCAGAGCTGCCTGCTGATGAGATTCAGCCCAAAAGCCAGGATATCGTCGTATCCGGCGGAATGGACATCAGCTCCTCTTTCAAGGGTTACGAAAATGGTATTCGAACGAGACTTAAAATGGATGCTGATGATCGGCCCAAGATTTCTTTATGGGTAAGTGTGTTGTATATATACCATCTTCGCGTGAAGCTAACTCTGAATAGGGTATTCTTAAGTCTATGATTGGCAAGGATATGACCAAGATGACTCTGCCTGTTTCATTCAACGAGCCGACTTCTCTCCTCTACCGTGCTGGTGAGGATATGGAGTATGCTGACTTGCTCGACCTGGCCGCGGATCGAGCTGAGTCAATTGAGCGGCTCATCTACGTGGCTGCCTTTGCTGCCAGTGAATACGCATCCACAATCGGCCGGGTAGCTAAGCCTTTCAACCCTCTTTTGGGAGAGACATTCGAATACGTACGACCCGACAAGGGGTACCGCTTCTTCATCGAACAAGTCAGCCACCACCCCCCAGTTGGCGCGGCCCATGCAGAGGCACCCAAGTGGTCTTACTGGGGAGAATCAGCCGTCAGGTCCAAGTTCTACGGTAAATCTTTTGACATCAACCCCTTGGGCACATGGTTCCTCAAGCTTCGACCTACCGCTGGAGGTAAAGAAGAACTTTACACTTGGAAAAAGGTCACTTCTTCAGTCATCGGTATCATTACTGGAAACCCAACCGTTGACAACTATGGTGTGATGGAGATTAAGAATTGGACGACAGGCGAAGTGGCTCATGTCGAATTCAAGCCGCGTGGTTGGAAGGCATCCAGTGCATATCAAGTATCTGGAAAGGTCACTGATGCCTCTGGCAAGGTGCGCGTCAGTCTCGGTGGTCGCTGGAATTCCAAGCTGTACGCCCGCCTAACACCGGGTTACGAGGCAGCAGTTGATGAGCCTAAGGAGAGCGGCGCCGACATGGCACACAGTGGTCTCAGCGACCCTAACCGGGCATATCTCATCTGGAAGGCAAACGAGCGACCAACTGGGATCCCTTTCAACTTGACGCCATTTGTCTTGACATTCAACCACATAGATGACCAGTTACGTCCATGGCTACCTCCTACCGACTCCCGTCTCCGACCTGACCAGCGGGCGATGGAGGACGGAGAATATGACTTTGCTGCCGAGGAGAAGAATCGCTTAGAAAACGCACAACGAGCACGCAGACGCCTCCGCGAGGAGCGTGGTGAAGAGTTTGTGCCTGCTTGGTTTCAAAAGGCACGTTGTGAGATCACAGGAGAAGAGTACTGGAAATTCAACGGCAAGTATTGGCAACAGCGCGAGAAGGCTGGGCCAAATGGCGACCCTCAAGCTGCTTGGGAGGGATTGGAGCCGATTTACGAAGACCATGTGGATGAGAATCAGGATACAATTCAGTATTAGTACGTTTGAGTATAAAGCTGTTAATTACCTTTAAAAGAGTCGGAGTGCAGGATGTGAGCAATCGATGGAGAAACGTTGTACAAATGAGATATTATGAATGATTAGTTTTGTTGCAGTAGAATAGCTGTTGAAATATCACGATTTAGGTAACATAGATATGTTCTCTGTCATTGGCTTGCCGTTATAATTCCCGGACCGGGGAATAAGTGCTGAACTGCCGGTCACGGGCTGGTTGATTAACTCGGCCCCACGATCGGCAGAGAGTCCGAACCTCGGCAAGAAATCAGTCTAGACTAGACTAGTTAATTAGTAGGTACCTAGCTACAGGACTTTGCTAACCTTCAGGGGCCGGTTACGTATGAGTCTCGTCCTCCTTATCAGTACCTGTAAAAGCTCGGTTTACAATTTTGACTTTGTTCTCCATGAACCGTTCAGTTCTTGCTCGTCCTTCAGAACATTAACAGCAGTTCTCCATCCGTAGTCTCGACACGTTCAACCAACGCGGTGAAGAGAACAGAATGACCGTTATCGAAGGAAACGTTAGACCAACGCTACTGCGACCACCAGAGCATGATGAAAACAAGTCTCTGATTGAGAACGTCTTGGACGTTACAGAGCTCAAGGTTCTAGGGACGGTAAGTTAGGCTTTCTATTTTTGTTTCACGTAAGGGTTCATATCGTTGCTACGACAAGTGCAGCATCCGTCCATACCCTGCCAATTCACATTCGACGATATAGACAACAAAAGTTACTGACAAATCTAGGATATTTTTACAAACACACACCCTCAATGGCGTCCTGCCGGAGCCCGCGGTATCTATGGCGGCGCTGTCATCGCCCAATGCCTAGCCGCTGCGCAAAAGACAGTCCCAGAGACATTCTTGGTGCACTCCCTTCACTGTTACTTTCTCCTCGCTGGCTCTTCCGAGACCCCCATCCTCTACCACGTTGAGCGGGTACGCGATGGCCGCTCTTATGCGACACGCACGGTCCAGGCACGACAGAAGGGCGCATGCATCTTCACCACCACTATCAGCTTTGTGCGCCAGGTTAGTCCAGACAAGAAGCAGCGGGAGGTGAGCCATGCGGCGACCCTTCCCGAGAACGTAACGGCACCCGCGGATGATTGGGACGGCGAGCCAGAGTGGGCAAGGACTGGGCCCTTTCAGAGTCATAGAATCGAGGTGTTGGGCGCAAGCGACCCTAGAGTACAGCCACAGGACCGCAAGAGCAGGCAGTGGATGCGATCGCGACAAAAGATCTCAGCTGCAGGCGGTCATCAAGCACATCTCAATGCTCTAGCCTACATGTCAGATAGCTACTTTATCGGCACCGTCTCCCGCCTCCACGGCCTATGGCGCTTCCCCTTCTCCCCCGAAGAGGTCCCCTCGCTAGATGAGAAGACGCAGGAAAAGGTCAAGGAGATGTGCGAGTTTGAAGGCATGGGCTCCGACGTCGAGGATTGGAAGAAGAGGGATCACGTCGGCATGATGGTGAGTTTGGACCACAGCATCTACTTCCATGAGCCAACGGCGGTCAAGGCGGATGAGTGGATGTTTACAGAGACGGAGAGCCCGTGGGCAGGAGATGGCAGGGGCGTTGTTACGCAGAAGATCTTTGGTAAAGATGGAGCCTTACTAGCGACGTGTTTCCAAGAGGTGAGTCCTGACTTGTTGGTTTCTTTGTTGTGATATCTGGAATATACTGACTTTATGCAGGGCGTCGTTCGACTTAAGAAAGATGGCGGAGAGAAAGCCGCAAAGCTATAGGTTTTTTCTTCTTGTCGTTGGCCATAGATTGTTCATTTTGTTTGCTTACTGATACCACAATAATACTACTTTTATCCAAGTCCTGCTAGTCTGTTTCAGTATCCTATCAGAACATTCATTCATGTTCTATTCAGTTTCTCAAATTGAACATAACTCTTTGAGTAGACTATTCTGCTGCTCAGGCCACCCACATATTGGCCTTCCTTTGTCGGAACTCTTTATATTGCATACAGGATTAATGTCGTACAACATGATCAATTCCACGTATGTACTTCACATGCCTTTCTGTGGTAAGAATGTCCGTGTCCAAGCAGGTGCTGTGCCCAGTATGCAGCCATGTATTTATGGACAGTTACACGTTCCTCGCTCAATAACATGGCATTTTGCTTGGCCACTAACATGTTCTAGAAATTTACACCAACTTTCCATCACATCGCCAAGAACAAGTGCAGAATATGTCATTTGTCTAGTTAACCTCTACCTCCAGATTTTAGTATAAATTCTCACCTTCATCCTAATCGAGACAACATTTCATTTTCTCTGTATCCTCAACAAACTGAATTCATTCTGTTTTCCTATCATTGCACTTACTCATACAGCTCATATCTACCAGGTAAGTCTATCATCATCACTATCCTCTTTACGCCCTTATACACACATCTCTCTTGAGAGACTTATTCAGAATGTGCAAGGAAACCTTCTCCGTCTACGCTCCCTGTGCCCACTGGGTCTACGAGGGAAAGATCAAGTGCAATAGTGCTGAGTCCTTGGTGGGTATCTTCAAGGAACTCCTTGAAAAGGGCTGCGAGCCACGCACCTGCTTGCAGATTGTTGTCGACTGGTGTCGGGAATGCAAAGCTGGCTTTGCAAAGATCATCGACACACTCCGAGGGGTAGTTCCTGCTGGGTATCGTAACCTCTGGGACTCTCGCTTGATGGCTCGATACTGGGCAATCAAGTCTCAGCTTCGCCGCCCCTGGGCCGTTGACGCCGAGACTGTTGGCTACCAAGCTTTCAGCAGTCGCGACGAGATCGAGTACGTGCCATCCGACAAGTTCGACATCGATGGCGAGCGACAGGACGGTTATTGGGAGCTTCAGGCTCGAGATAACGAGGTCCATCGATTGCAGCCTGACTTCGTCTGGATCAAGGACGGTCCGTGTGGTCCTCGCTCAAAGCTTCATGATCAGTTGTATCTCTGTAAGCGGGCTCTCGAACTAGTAGAGGGAAAAGCACGAAATCATGGTAAAACTCTGTAAGCTGCTTTCTTGACTGTCCTTTCCTTTGTCCGTTTTGGTTCAGGCTATCAATTCTAACATTTTCTACCCAGTAGATAAGAAAAAAAATACACCGGAGAAAAAAAAACAGTTAAAAAAAAATCCCAAATTAACTAAAAAAAAATAGAAGAAAAGAAAAACATCGAAGTAAATGAGAGTCTTTTCCCGCTATTTATCACGTCTAGTAATGAGGTGATGTTCGTTATGTCGTGACATGAATCTTAATCCAGGCAGGCTACATACAGACACATATACGATGGGATAGATGTTGTGATGTTTTCATCTTGCTATGCAGATACTCAATCAATTATTTAGTGGTTGCATCTATCTATAATGTCATCCATATAGTGACAACCAAGTAATTTGACAGCGTCATTATTCCATGGATTTAGTAGGTTTAGTTAGTAGTTACATCCACTTTAAGCCACTGAAGACTCCACGTTCCTACCGCTGCGACTGACAGCCAAGAATGTTGTTTCTATGAGACGGTAACCAATCAAATAATTTAGCGACGCGGTCAGTGCCGTCTAACCGTCCAGTCTTGGCTTACATCTGTGATTCATTAATTAAACCCGCTAGTAGCTCCTAAAATTTAGCATCTTCTCTTTTGGTCGATTCTCCCTTTTCCCTCTGATCTATCTAGTCCTGGCGATCGGTCATCGTGGGTTTAGTTTAAGCTTATTCCTGGTTATTTTTTATATATTTTTTTTCCTATTCGTTGCTTTATTTCACTTTTGCTTATTTTTTGCTCTTATTTCCATTCATTCTTTATCAGTCACGCAGTACTGTAATCTCGGATACGCGTGCGAGAGTTTGATTTATTGATAGAGTATTCTACCAAGGTTTCAGTTATTGCAACCACATTCGTTGTCAATTAAAACCAGAGTCATGCGCACTTTTACGGTTCTCGCTTCTCTCACTATAGGAGCCTCTGCTGGCACAGTCTCAGCTCCTTTCATGAAGCATGGCTTTCACCATGGCGCCTCCATCGATAAACGCGACACTCTAAATCTAGAGGCTCTCAACAACATCACAGGTGGAGGATATTATGCAGAATTCCAGATTGGAACGCCACCTCAAAACATCAGCTTCCTTCTCGACACCGGTAGTAGTGATACTTGGGTCAATTCAAACGACACCGATCTCTGCCATAGCCAGGAGGCGCAAAAGACGAATGGATACTGCATGACTACTTGTAAGCCCTTCTGTTCCTTCCGACGCGAAGTGTGATACTAATAGTTCGTAGTCAAACCTGAAAAAAGTCGCACATTCAAGGTTGTGGACCGTGATGGCTTTGATATTAGATATCTGGACACTCGTCGAATCGAGGGTGACTATTTCAATGATACCGTTACCATCGACGGCAAAACTGTCAAGCAGCAGCAGCTGGGTCTGGCTGTCAAATCTGTTCGCCCGACTGGAATCATGGGTTTGGGCTTCTCTGCAAACGTTGCTACTAATAAGTCTTACCCTGCCATCGTTGACAACATGGTATCCCAGGGTCTAATTGATACAGCTGCCTACAGTCTCTGGCTGGTGAGTCGAACTCTGAGGACTTTTTGAACCATCGCTAAGCAAGCATAGAACGACTTGGATTCTGACCAAGGAACCATCCTCTTTGGTGGCATTGATACCAAAAGGTTCTATGGCAAGCTTGCTACACTCCCTTTGTTGCCCGAATCTACCAAATCCTTGAACGTCACATCCTTCAGTGTCGCTTTGCAGGGCCTCAATGTCAAGACACCAAAGAACCCAGATGGAATCAAGATGGACAGCCTCAAGAAAAACACAGTCGCTATTCTCGACTCTGGTTCCACTGTCTGTCTGATGCCCGACCCTCAGGTCAACGAAATCTACAAGGCCTTCGACGTTCTCAGCGTGAGAGATGTCCCCATCCCTTTTGTAGACTGCGGATATGGAAAGGACAAGGGCAAGGATATTAGCTTTGACTTCAAGTTTGACGGAAAGATCATCTCTATCCCTATGAGCGAGATGGTCGTCAATGCCTTCCCTGACAACCAGGATCTTTTCAAGGATCCCCGCCTCGACTATTACTTCAAGGACTGGAATGGTGTTTGTATGTTTGGCATTTCTCCCGCTAGCACATACGGTGTCGGCACTTCCAGCTTTGCTATACTTGGAGACACGTTCCTACGCTCCGCTTATGTCGTCTACGATCTGGCCAATGAGCAAGTGGGCATTGCAGAGGCTTATCACAGCAACAATGAATCGAGCGTCATTGAACTCAAGGCAAACTCCAAACTGCCAGACGTCTCTGGAGTTCCAGGTAAGTTTTCAACAAATATTGTTTCTCGTCCGGTTTGTTGTGATCTAACGCTTTCGTAGAGCCCGAGAATGCTGCCGGCCATGTCTCCTCCACTTCCTTGGTGACCCTCATCGTCGCTGCCGGTGTTGCGTTGACTCTTCTGTAAGCATTTCGATAGACTCCGCCTAGTACATACAGATAGACAGCATCACATATTGCAGCGGTTTTGCTTTTTTGATTACAACGACACGGAAAGGGTTTCTGGCATTAATGGTACGCTTTGTATATATAGTATTATACCCCTGTACACAGCGCTACTGTTGGTTAAATTCCTACATTCTATCAGCATCGATGGGCTCGATAGACACGTCTACTGGTACAGAACAGAGTATTACGGGTCCTCCCAGACTTCTTCAATCTATTGTATTATCGACACGCTATTTCCATTCTTCATTCTATGCCCCTCACAATGTGTCACGCATAAGAGCTCCCTTAACGCCAGATCCAGCTATATTCATTCCCAAGCAGTGCAAATCCACACGACGTGGCTTGAATTCCCAACTAGCCCAACTTGTTGTACCGTTCCCGCGCCTTGTCCTGCACAGTATTCACGTAGTCGGCGTAAGTGTTCTTTGTCTTGCGCTCAGCCAATTGGGCCGCATCACCCAAGTTACCACCCTCCGCACCCAATCCGACACCTTCTTGGTAAGCGTTTGTCTCAATGACTTCAGTTCGCCCATCTCCATTGGCACCTAGGCCTGCGCCGGTAGACCAACCCATTTTGGCCAGCATACCTGCTCCCTTGGACTGGGCAGGCTTCGGAGCCGGCGCCACATCGTCTGGCTTGGAGGCAGACTTGGGTCTCCCTTGTGGTGCAGTTGTGGGTTTCGTGGGTTGGTTATAAACAGCTCGTCTCTCCTTGGCACGATCACGATACTGCGATGTTGCGACCGCTGTATCGGGGTTCTCCTGAGCCTGCTTCTGAAGTCTCTTGTCGCGTGCCGCTAGCCTGGGCAATGCAGCTTTGACTTGCTCCTCATTTTCTGTCGCAGTCTTGTGGTTCCGTGACCTCTCGTGGATATTGACTTCATCGACAGACTTGTACTTGCGCATGCAAATCAGGCACATCAGTCGATCGCGGTCAACATAGGAGATCGGGGGTTCATCTTGAGTCGCTGCTGGCAGCGTGGAGCTACCAGGGGTATCGGCTTCTTCAGGCGAGGCCTGCTTGTCTAGAGCTGCAAGCTCAGGGGTATCGAACTTTGCTGCCCCGGCGATAGAGACCTTGATAGAGTTTTGAGGCTTTGCTGCATCTGTACCAGATCCCGAGAGATTTATGCGCAGTGGCGTTCGGTTTACATCGCTGAACTCGGCCTTACCTGATCTCACTGGTCTTGCTGGTCTGGCCTCCTTCTCGCGAAGCTCGTTACTCTTCTGCTGCCACATTGCCATACGGCCTGCCATCACGGGCGCAGACTTCTTCGTGGACGACGCTGTCAAATTCCCCTCTGCCTTGCGCTTCTTTGACTTCTTGTCGTTTTCCTCCTCTTCGCGTGCCTTCGAGACTCTATCGCCTTCTGGGGGGTGCTCAGCAACAATCTGTTGACTTGGATAGACATGGTAATCTCTGTAACGAACGCGAAGGCTCGGATTGAACAGAGGATTGAACGACATGTGTTCGATAGCTGGCACAACCTCTCGCTCTTCAGGCAAGAAGACACCCATGTGAGTGCTTGCTACCGTCACGGGGCAGGCGGCAACAGTGAACGACCTAGACTTCTGAAATTTGGTCATAGCAGCTGCCGCATCTTCCAGAGTCCAAAACTCTGCGAACCCATATTTGAACGATTCATAAGTGCTGGCGTCGCGCATGAGAAAGACTCGATGCAGGGATCCGGGTCTTGCACCGTAGCCTGTTGTATCACCAGTTGGCGCTGTAGACTTCAGTTTTGGTCCCTCATTTGAGATGTCCTTGTCTTTGTCGGGCTTGACAAGCTCCAGGCGTTTCATATCGTTCGCGAGCATATCTTCTGTTACGAATGACGCTAGGGGATAGACGACGAGAATTTGGGCAGGTACATCCGAGGCATCTGCCATGCCGGTGAGACTCAGTTGCCATGCTGGAGCTGGAGCAGCAATGTCAGCTATTGCTACTGTCAAAGTATATGACTTCGACTTACCAGCTTGCGGGCCACCACAGATCTTGCATTTGATACGGGTAGAGAAGTTGGAAAAGTCACACTGGCTTCAATTAGTAACTACACAGCTGACAAGGAGAGTTGACTTACAGTGGGACAATTCCAATCAGCGCCTGGGATGCCACGGACATCAGTTGTATCACGCGAATCTCGGCTTCGAGCGTAATGGATGTACGCATCGAATTTCCCTTCTGGGACATCATCAGTGGAGTGCGTCATCTCAACGAGAAGCTTTGGATAATGCTCTCTCATAAAAGTAACAGCATGGTCAACTTCCTGAAACTGCACAAATGCTCTGCGATTTCCTATTTGGCCATCTTAGCAACTGATCAAGTGTTATAGGCTGTCGGGCATATCCTGCTTACCCTTGGAAGCGGAAACGCGCACGTCTATTGACGGGAACTCGGCGGCAACAGTGTTGCTCAGGATACTGTCTCGAAGCTACAGGTCCGTGAATTAGTCTTGCGAACTGATACGTCGACTCATTTCAAAGGATATGTATTTCGCCGTCGGTGCCATTGCAGTAAAGAAACAGGAGCGAAAAGAGCGGCGCATGTGCATGTTTCCAAAGTGATTGTGTTGCCTTTCGTAAAACAAAGCAATTCCAGTGTTTGGTTGCTGCAAAAGTTTGTTTAGACCAGCAGGGTACCAACCTCATTGGACGATATACTGAACGGCAAGCCTTCGAGAATGACGGTGTCGCTGGGCTTGCCTGCCTCTCGTGTCGGACTGTTGGAGCGGTTCTTGTTCCGGTGACTTCCAGATGGAGACTGGGACCGCGGGTCGTCATTGTCGCGATATCTGCCTCTGCTACCTTGATGCTTGTCTTCCTCGTAGCGTCTTCTTCCTTGGTCGCCATCGTCGACGTAGCCATCATCGTACATGCCTCGGTAGTCATGTTCATCGCGAGGGTTATAACGCGCATCTCGAGATGCGCTACCTCGTTTTGAGTATTCATTGTCGCAGTCCTCATCGTCCCGGTACCGGGAGTCTCTCCCTCTCGAGTCGTCGCGGAAAGCTTGCTTGGGTGGAGACCTGGAATGATCTCGCCATCCCGTGGGGAAGTTAGCTATGAGGCTCAAATCATCCATGGAGGTCCTTCTCGAGTTCCCCATCTCCGCCTGAGGCGCGGGTTATGTGTTTACCCTGCCGCGATCGGTAGCCGGCATCTCGGTCTTGATATTCGTCGCTTGTGTTCATTGTTTGTTGGTTTGTCCCTTGAATGATCTTCACACACGATGGCTTCAGCTTGGGGGGTGGTTCCTTTGAAATCGGAGAAGTAGAAAAGCTAGCTGATTTCGTAAACAATCAAGCTACATGAGTAAGGTGAAGAGGTGTTTGTGAATCAAAGTCAAAAAAGTCGAGGCTCAGGGAGAAAGTACGTCAGGTGGGGCTTAGTCATTCGCGACAGACGGGAGATCAGTGCGCGTGTGCGACTTGGATAACAACCAGCAGCAATTGATGAATTCGTAAGAATATCTTTGAGATCTATACATTCATTAAGACTCAATGTCTTGTATCGTATATCTCTTCCCCTGTTGACTGTCGTTAATTACCGTAGCACAACTCGGTACATATTGACTTCTATATAATATCATACAAATTACCTGTAAGTACCTACCTAGGTAAGCCCACTCTTGATAGGTTGAGGGAGTCAATTCTGAGAGATAAACTCATACTCTTCCTCTCTACCTTGGGGCCTATCACTCACTACTTTTCTCAAGAAATACCATTCAAAATGGCGGTTTCACAAAATACTCAAGAGGTTTGGGAACAAACAGAACAAGACTGCTACGTTGCCTTGACACATGATCACTTAAACGCCCAAGCCATCATGGACCGTGTACGCAGCCCCTCAGCTGGCGCCATTGTTCTCTTTGCAGGCAAGCCCTCTCCTCTTTGTTCATCCTCCATTGTTTAACTTACCGGTAGTCTGACTTCAAAAACAGGAACCACCCGCGACAATTTCGCCGGTAAACCGGTCAAGGAACTGCAATACACAGCATATCACCCTCGCGCTCTCAAGTCCATGATGGCCATTGCGAAAGATATTCGTGACAAGCATGGTCTGCGTGGGGTGGCCATGATTCATCGTCTTGGTGCTGTTCCCATCGGCGAGGAGAGCATCCTGATCGCCGTGTCATCTCCGCATCGTCAAGCAGCGTGGCAGGCAGGTGAAGAGGCGTTGGAAGAGTGTAAAAACAAGGTTGAGGTATGGAAACGTGAAGAGTTCGAAGGTGAGGAGGGGGTTTGGAGAGCCAACAGAGATGGAGCTAGAGGACAGCGCGGCGAATCATGACTTTTTCAGATTGAATATTCTTTATATTGAAGTTATAAAACTTACGCTGAGACTGAGACTTTGCGTCTTTAAATCTTTTGCAGCATCCCAAACAGGTGTGCGCTTAAAACACCGCCAAACAACGTTACGTATACTCCAGGCGTACCACTCTCGCCAAACCCACCCGCTGAAAACCAAAATCATTCCATCATATTGGATATTTTCCCCTTGAATCGACTTGAGCTGGGTCCCGGGCCGTCATGTTTCTATCTTTGGTGTTTCTTTCTGGTAGACCGGTGGTGGTTCCTGCATGAACTCAAAGGGGCAGCGAGGAGGATACTTGGTGCGTGTTCCACCATACATCACTATCATTTGTGTCAGTATAGACCCTGCAAACCATTGGCTAGTGGTTTGGTAACTTACCGATGTGGCCTTGGTATGCCTCTGTGAATGTTACGTCGATGCCCAATCCTGGGATATTTATGTCTTCCTGGAATGCAGAAGGATATATGACAATGCCGTACTCGGAATGTAGAACTTGCCAAAAGCTGAGAGGAGGCCTGCAATCTTGGTCAGTTCGCCGTCACGGAATGAATAGAAGAGCATAGAAACATACTGAAATTGCCCGCGCCTGACGCATGCGTGTATAAACAGGCACACATTCTCGAGAACCAGATGACCGGCTTTGATGGCGTCGTCAAGTTGGTCTTCTGCAAGATCGTGCACGCGTTGGAAGCGGGCTATGGAAAACTCCATAGCCTTAGACCATCCCTTGGCCATCTCCTCGAGATCTTTCTCTGGACACGCTGCCATTGTCGTTGATTATTGAAGTCAAGGCTCGAAGTAGTGTTCGGAATGGGTACGCAGGTAAGTGGCAAGGTAAATGGTGATGGTAATAGTATACGCAATGTTTGAGTGCACACGATACTAAACTTCGTAATAACACAACTACCAGAGAGTAAGAAATTGCAAGCGAGGGTTTTTAAGGACAAGAATTCTGACAAAGATTTATATTTGAAGAGGTTTTGGGTTTTTGAGGACCTCTTTGGTATAAGCCTGCCTACCCAGGTAGGTAGGTACCTACCTAGGTAAGTATTGCTTGCATCGTTGGTCGCATTGAAAGACAAGGGCGAAGAGAAGCCATCAAGGTGCTTCCTTCATCGCAACCACAATCGGCCTTCCGATCCCCCAAGGTCCTCAATTGAGCCATTCCCCAATCATGACTCTCCAAATCTATTTGCGCCTTTATGGCGTTAGGTTTTCAGCGTGGGGTTCATCATGACTTCCACCCGAAAAGGAGGGGCATTCTCGTGAACCCTTGTGGCCACTTTCTCCATCTGTCATGAAAGCCATCATGGAAACATGTCATATCCTCACATTTTTAACATTCCCCTCCGATCATAAGACCAATTTATCTATCCTTATTAAGAGTGGGTTTTTTCAGAAATAGATTCAATGTTATAGTCGTAAATAGTCATAAAGATATTATATAGCTCGGGCTCAGTACCCTACTCATACAGCTAAGACACCTAAAACAACGGTGCGGGTATGTATATTATATTAAATCATCAAAAATTCAGATCGCTCATGGTATCTCTTTGCTCCACTCTGTATCCATCCAAGTCAAAACGACTCGTAGAATTATACTCTCCTTCATATCATGCGCACGTATACCCACCTTCTACAAGGCGTAGTTTTCAGTGTGCAAGAAGATTTCCTCCAGCTCATCATCACCCCAAATCTCTGCCTGTAGTCGAGCTACCGTGTTTGCAACACCAACTCTCATGGCTGGCGGGCCACAAACAAAAACAGCTGTGCGGCGGCCGAGGATACCTCGTCCGTCGGCACCTCCTGTTGCCCATTCCTTGAGCATGTAGCCCAGGTCTGGTCGGCCATACTCAACGCTCCACCCTCCATCGATCTGGTGAGGCACTGGGAATGCAAATCGCATCAGACTCTTTTGAAACTCAGTTGGAGTTTCTGGGAACCCAAAATCGAAGCCAGATGGCGGCCCGAAAGTGGACGTAGGTCGCGGTCTTCCAGCCTCAGGATTAGCCGTCCGAAGATGTGCAAGCTCTGGAGCTCGTACTGGGAATGCTTCTTCTTCTGTGGGGAATGATTCTGGAAGTCGCTGAGGAGATCGGGGGGCGTAGTTGAACTGAGGTGGGTTATCACTCTTGATGGGTCTGAAGTGGAACTCTCCGTCGTTCGCTGTAGGCTCATCGGCATCTTCAATCGGGGGCTTCTTGTCTTCAGGATAGCCGTGTCCTTCGAGCCTTCTGAGGGTCTCCTCCCGATCAGTGGGTGGAGGTCCTGGTGGCGGAGGTGGGAAGGAGTGAGGCTGAAGATACTTCTGCTGCGGAAGAGCTGTAATGCGGTCCTCATCTTCAGCACGTAGCTCACGCTCACGCTCCGGGTCGCCCTGGGCCTCAGAATGAATCAAGGCTGAGTTTCTCTTAGAAGCAATGCCCGCGACAAACCCGTCCAGCTTATCATGGAACATATGGCTCAAAGCTCTGGGTCCGTGGGGGCCATTGGGGTTGTTCTGATTGAAGGGACCTGCGCCCTCCATGCCGGGTCGTGCTCGTACAGCCGACGTCACAAAGAACTTGCAGGTGACACTCTCTGGGGGAGCAGCCTCGCGACAAATTCTCAATTCCTCCCTGAACCAGTCCATAGCTTCAAGTCGCTTCAGGGCCCAGACCACCACAACCTTTTTGGTAATGGCCTTGCCGTCTCTCATTCTTTTGATAAGGTTAAGAAGCTGTGATACAAGCGCTGTGATACCGCTTCCGCCTGCGATAAGAATGCAAGTGTCAAAGGCGGCCAGGTCGCGGCGCATGCCGCCGTAAGGGCCATCCAAAAACGCACGATAAGTATGGAAAGGTCCTTTCTCGATGGCAGTGTCTAGCACCTTGCGTGTGAATCCGCCATAAGGCCGGAACACCAAAGTACAGTCACGGTATTGCTCTCCATATTCTGAAGGGAAATCGTCGCTGCATAGCGATGAGATGGTGAAAGGGTGGTTTTCGAAGATGGAAATTCCAGGCATTCGCAGATAGACGTATTGACCAGGTTTCCACTTCATCTGTGTTGGAATTGTGACTTTGACCGCGTTCTCGGCCATAAGAGTAATGGCTGCTTCATCGCCAACCATGAAAGACATGCGCCAGGGCTTGAGCCAGTTCAACTTGAACAGCCTCAGGAAATAGCAAAATGCCCAAATAGCAATCGTTGTGTATAGATATGCCCAAGACATGAGAAAGTTCTTTGTGTGCCAGAATAAGAGACCAACGTAAAGCATTCCAACAGGGATATGAAGAACAACAAAAACTTCATAAGCTGTTCTCCTAATGAAAGGGAGTGAGGCGACACATAGCCAGATAAGGGGTACGAGACAAGCAATGCCTGTACCGTAGATAATGCCACTGCCACCAGGAAACAACCGCTGGAACACCTCCATTCCGCCGTCATCCCAAACAGGCTGGATATAAAATGGGATGGCGTGAACGAGTGACAAGAACAAGCATAGATAGCCTGCCCATCGATGGAAGACATTCAACCGCTCGGGGCCAATACCAATAATAGTGGTAAGAATATTCGCTTTCATACTGGTTGCGATGATCCAAGGCGTCAGGGCAATAGAGATCATGCCTGCGCGGATAGCCAGGGGAGGCGAACCAAACTGGATGCTCTGCCAGTAGAGTGGCTGTTGCAGGAAGCAGTAAAGCACCACAAAGACAAGAGAGATGAAGACAGTGGTGAGAACTGCCAAGGAGGAGAATGTGACTCGGCGTCTTCCCCAAACAAAATCCGGAATAGGACGATAGAATATCCATCGAAACAAAGCCAAGGTATCGTTGATAATGTTGACAGAAGAGAAGTGCGCCTTGGGTCGGAAGTGCTTTTCACCCAACACTTCGTTTCCTTCGGGAAAGAAATGCTGACTTTGACCACTTCGCATTCCGGACATGGCCTCTGCCTCGGCATTGTAGAGATTCTGGTAATGTTCTTCTACCTCCTGCTTGTAAATAGCTTGTCGAATCTTGTCCTGCCAGAAGTGCCAAACACGCATGACAAGGATGGTGCCCATAAGGGCGAGCGCAAAATAAGACCATCCTCGACCATATTTCCCGGACTTTTCCCATGGATCGAGTGTATGCGCTTGGACTAGGCCTGGTGGACTTGTTGGTGTTAAAGGAATAGAAATTCGTTTGACTAGGCCGGAGAAGTTCTTGGAGACCTCTTCAAGAGTGTGACGGATGTTTGAGTTGGGAGCCATTTCGACCAGCGTTGAAACTCCAGTAAGTTCGATAATGAATTGGCGACAGAGCGCGATGAAACACTTTTATTTCGACATTAATGGCGATCTCGTATATAGGTATATGTGAGTTCTAGTAAGGCGAAACAAAGAAGGCAAACCGACGACTTGGATGACTGATCTATGAGAGTCTTGAGGATCGCAATCTGGTGAAATGGGCACGGGTAAGCCGGTCAATTGGCCGAAAGATGCCAGATTCTGTGATGAAACGTGCAGAGGCAATTATGAACAACACAAACAATAAACAAAAGAACTCGTGTTAGGAAGCAGTGTCTTAAGGCGAAAGCTGCAGTGGAGTTCAACTGGGCATGCGGCCGAATATATGGCCTCAAACGATCAGATCCTCACGGTGAAGCGGAGAACGGCAGAGCTGCAGAGCTAAGGCTCAGCAGAACACTGCATACGGTGGGTGCCTCTTGTGATATGACGGCGGCAAACTTGTCACTCTGAACAGGGGTAGGGAAAATTGAAAACTGGGATTCAAGATTGACGTGCTGGAAGAGTGTGCAGCAGCATACATACTTAGTGCTAGTATAAACGCATCTGATCCTGAATGGTGGCCAAAGAGCTTCAAGGGGCCAGCGGCTGACGGAGCTCTGATATTGGCTGGTTGTTGAAATGCCGTCTCCCAATGGTGGGTGGATCATCCGGTTGTCACACAGCCGCGAGCCGGCATCATATTTGAGAGAAACAGACGCAGGTCGCCGGTGGAGTGATTAGGATGAGTGACATACAGAGGAAGAAAAAGTCGGCTCAAATGGCGGGACCGCGGAAAGTTGATGTTTTCTGGGATCAGGAACCATGCTGCAGCTCCAAGACTGCATGTTTGGACCAGGGATCGTCAGCGGCGATGGCTAGGGTTTTGTTTCTTGGTTCTTTTTGTATAGTAGATAACATGACAGCTGATCTGCTGTTGACATAGACTTTGGTCCTTTCGTTTCTTTTCTTGTTTTTATGGAATGTAATCGCGCGAAGAACGTTGGAGAAATAACTTCATTGTGACTAGCTAGCGCTTTGTGTATGAGACGAGAAATTAAATCTGTGATGATATAGGCTGCTGGTGTCGAAGTTCTCAACGGCCGTTGGCTCATTCCTAATGACGGAAACGATGAGCGTCTGGGTATGGCTCAGGATTGGGCGCTCTAAAACCCTGATCGGTCTAGGCAAAGCTGTTCCTGGCTCTTGGACCGTGATCCAGATATTGCTCCCTTCCCTTCCAAGCTTAGGGTGATTGTTCTCAGAGACCGTTGGCTGCAGTAAATAATGTGTAATGCTTGGGGGGTCGGATGGCGGAAGAGCAAGACGAGCAGCAGCCATAGTGGAGCATTGGAAGATGTAACGCTAAGTGCTTCTGTGATGGTGATGAGTTGCGATAGGCTGCTCTGATTGGACTAGTGACACCGTGACTAGTATTCAGGCGGGTTGTCAGCGGGCGGTAACACTCCAAATATGATTCGCTGTTGACATTGTATGGTTTTCTCGGGTTTTTAAGAGCATACGTCCTTCGATTCGTGTGTAACTTGTCTACTAGAGAAGCTGTTGACCCCATTCGAGGATCCCCTTACTCTTCTCGGGTATTAGAAGCCCAAAAAGGTCAAGAATCATCCGAGCGTGACGAATTGGGTCAGGGCCAATCTTCTCACATCAATATGAAATCTGTACCCCATCGTTCGATGGCGAAACCATGATGGTTATCAAGCTTGGTTGTTGGTGATGAATTAACTCTTATGCACAGTCACTGCGGGCCGCAGCGGGATTGAACAAACGGACCATGAGGCGAGAGGACCAACAGATGATCAAGGCTTCCCTGTAGACTGTTGGTCGCATTTTTTAACAAAAGAATTGCTACGCCTCTGACATGCCGAACAGTGTAAGTGACAATGCATTCTTGTTGGTGATGAGTTTGCTGCTTCTTGAGGCTGTCGATCTTGTCTCTTAAACCAACATTACTAGCCATGCTCTATAATCACCGGGTGAGTAGTGGACTAGCAGAAAGGGAGGCTCGCAATGATCAATCGATGAGAGTCAACCGAGTCGTTGTTTTCCGGTGTTATGAATTGCCTCGCTTTGAAGAGGGACTATAAGTTAGACAGATACAGTACAGACTTGGACAAGCATTACTCGTCTGAACTCAACGCCAGATAGATACAAGATTAAGTAGATGAACCAAATCGTAGGTAAAGAAGAGAAATAATAGTTCCTGAGTTAGTAGCTCATCAGCAAACGTACGTAAAGAATACGGTTTCGAGTTAATCATGTTCAATAATTCAAGCCAATATGTTTACCCTACACCAGCGAGCTTGCACCTAGCCTTGCAATTCACTAACTTTTAACTGGCCATGACAGATCTGCACCCCACATACGACTCCACGAGGCTACGGCCATGCCTACAACTTTTCATCATTGACATCAAAAGTCGAGCCTAGCCAACCATCTCGACCACCACAATCAGCTTTACCATTCAGCGGGCTACAGAGAAAGA
Organism: Fusarium palustre; assembly: GCA_014899045.1. NCBI lineage: Eukaryota > Fungi > Ascomycota > Sordariomycetes > Hypocreales > Nectriaceae > Fusarium > Fusarium palustre. The sequence continues at coordinate 56,384 of JAAVUH010000102.1, forward strand.
GCTTCTGATTCTCAAAAAAGAAATGGCGTCAACCACGGGACTCACTCGGTCTACTTTTGCCAAACTTTCACCTCATCCGTATCTACTTGCCAACCTCAAGCCCTCTTCCAACGATGTACGCCCGGCTCGAAGCAACGGACGAGCCTCAGACGAGGTCCGCACCCCAACAGTAAACACGTCAAGCTTGTCCCATGCAAATGGTAGTGCCGTAGTGCGTGTGGGCGACACCACTGTTATTTGCGGCGTGCGAGCCGAGACTATCTTGACCCAAAACATCCCGAGCTACCGCGCTGCCAATACCGAAACAGAGCTGAAAGAATACGACCTGCTTGTTCCAAACATTGAGCTCGCTACAGGATGTGCTCCTCAATTTCTTCCCGGTGGTCCCCCAAGCACTCTCGCGCAGACTCTCAGCACACGAATATACTCTCTCCTCCACAGCTCCAAGATTATCAAACCTGAAGATCTACGAATATGGCACACAACACCGTCGGAAGACCCCGAAGCCGCCGAGGATCGCATGGGAGAGGGCGATGACGAGACAGCCAACGAGAACCGGTCTGTTGTGGCTTACTGGGTTCTTTACATCGATATCTTCTTCATATCTTTTGACGGAAACCCATTTGACGCCGCTTGGGCTGCAACCATGGCCGCACTACGGGATACAAAGCTCCCTGGAGCTCGTTTCGACATGGATCGAGAGATTATTGTCTGCTCCCGAAAGGAATTAAAGCCTCTCAGCATCACCTACATCCCGATCGCCTGCACAGCAGTCGTCTTTACTGGAAAAGAAACTGACCGACCCACCGACGGCGAGTTTTGGATGCTCGTCGATCCTGATAGACTTGAAGAGTCACTTTGCGACGAGAGCGTGACCGTCGTGGTGGATTGCAAGGACGGCAATGTCAATATCTTGTCCATTTCGAAGCACGGAGGAATCGCTTTGACTCCTCAGTTTCTAACATCAGAACAATTCCTGGGCTGGGCAACGAAGAGATGGGAACAGTTCAATGCCGCCATCACTCAGTCGTAGATTTATGATACCCCCAATAGAAATGATACCTGATTGAATGAACTGAGTATGATTGTTTCAAGCCGTGACCTTAACTACAATCAACAAATGTCATGGTTATCATGAACATTAACTACATTGGAGGAGAAATGTGTCTATACCATTCGACCCACCCTTTCAGACTTTATTCTAGGGCAGGAGATACCGGAAGACGAATTGCTCTACCACTCATAAAGTGAATAGTAATGAAACTACCACGCCACAGGCAATGTTCCGCCAGAAGAGGTAGACATTGCATAGAGGGCTGAGCGGATGATGGAGGGAAAAAAAGAAAAAGAGAAGAGGAAGATGTTGGCTAATCCTTTTTCATAACTCCCAGCCTCTGCGCACGGGCCATGTAACTTTTATTTCATGGGTCCAGCTGGCTTAGCAACCCTGCCCCACCTGGAATATTCTTCGCGCATCATAAAAGGGCAGATCAACTCTCATCCTTTCCTCTCCTCTCCTCTTCAACAATCTCTACCTTAACCATGGAATCCCTCTCAGACACTCTGTGGGATGTAGTGATCAGCGGCACTGGGCTACAACAGTCCCTCCTAGCCCTGTAAGCTTTGGATTTCATCGTCGAGATGTCGCCTCGGTCGGACTGACCCAGCCTTCTTTGTTGAAGAGCTTTGTCGCGTTCAGGCAAAAACATACTTCACGTCGATCCCAACCCTTTCTACGGGGGTAGCGAAGCCGCTTTTAGCCTTCAAGAGGCAGACGAATGGGCTGAGAAGAACAGATCCGCCGACACTTCCCGGTTATTTTCTGCTGCGGAAGCAAAGCGTGATGACGCCTTGGGTTCAGCACGTGCCTACAGTTTGGCACTCGCACCCCAGCTGATACACTCTCGGTCGAAGCTTGTTACTCAGCTCGTCGATTCGAAAGCATTTCGCCAGATCGAGTTTCTCGCGGTCGGCTCTTTCTACATCCACCAACCCTCGGATTCCTCGTCCATACCTTCCCTCAGCCGGATACCCTCGACTCGTGAAGACGTCTTTTCCAACAAGTCCATCCCTGCTCGGTCCAAGCGGTCCTTGATGAAGTTCCTCAAGTTCGTGCTTGAGTTCAATTCGGAACCTCAGATCGAGACCTGGAAGCCACATGCCGACGAGGAGCTCGCACAGTTTCTGGCTTCAGAGTTCAAACTTGATACCTCTCTTCAGTCCTACATTATCACACTGACTTTGAGCCACGACGGCAAGATATCAGTCAAGGATGGCTTGACTGCAATCAGCAGACACCTGACTTCCATGGGCGTTTTTGGCACAGGCTTTGCTGCTGTCTACCCCAAATGGGGTGGCTTGTCAGAGGTAGCTCAAGTGGGCTGCCGAGCAGCAGCTGTTGGCGGCGCAACCTATATGCTGGGTTCTGGCATTAAGAGTTTGCAGCACTCCAGCTCTGAAGCTGAAGCTCCCCTTGAGATTTCGTTTACGAATGACATTGAGGTCAAGGCTAAATTGGTGATTCAAGGCGCCGACAAGACTGGCCCCAATAGTCCTCGAATCAGCAGGCTGACAGCGGTGACAAAGGCGGACTTGTCTTCGCTTTTTGAACTGCTTACTGAGGGCGCTCCCGTGCCTGCTGTTGCCGTGGTGGCTTTCCCGACAGGCTCGTTATCCGAGGGTGAAAATCCTTCAGAGTTCCCAGTCTACGCGATGGTTCACTCGAGCGACACTGGGGAGTGCCCTTCTGGACAATGTGAGTTACAACAACATTTTCTTGCTACCCTGTTGGTGTTATGATGATTCACATACCGAATACTTATCTACATTGTCTGAACCCTAATGACGATCATATCTCTGACAAACTGATACACACCTTGCTCATTCCACTATTGTTCTTTCCATAATTCTTAAAGAACAGCTAAGCTAACGAAGGAATATTAGATGTCATATATCTCAGTACCATTTGTACACCATCTGCGAAATCGATTCTGGATAAAGCTCTTGCGTCTCTTTTGTCTGCCGTGTCGAACGGCCAAGATGCAATTCCACTGCTTTATAAGCTGTACTATGACCAGGGCGATGGAACAAACGCTCTGAGTATTGATGGAAACATCGGTACATTCTCATGTACTCCACAAAGTCTGGCATTTGATGATTCAATCCTTGACTCTGTCTATGAGGCTTGGAAGTTCGTTAATGCTGGCTCGGAAGACGGCCTAGAGTACATGAAGTTTGAGGATCGAGAGGCTGCCTCGGATGATGAGTTTTACGAATAGATGAGCCAGAACTATAATAAATCACTGCTAAACCTGATCTTTTATTCATTCGCTATGCGATTGTGATGGCGCCATGCCTTCCTTTTGAGGAAATTTCCCATGTGTCGTAAATGCCCGTTAATGCTCTCTATCTTGCTTCCCGAAATCGTCATTCATGCACTATGCACCCATGCTTATTTCCCATGTCCTTTTTGTTTGTCCCATTACCCACCCATGTTGCTTCTGGCCAAGCTTCCCCAAACTCCGGGGGAAAAAAATATTAGTAATTCCGTTTCCCCATCAAAACAAACCCAGGTGATGCTGCTAAGTAGAGACCGCGTGTATAAGAACATATACCCGTTGGATCCCGCAATTCGTGAAACAAGTCTAGGCCAGCTCGTCGGCCATGCCATCACCGTCTTGGTCGAGAACAGTAAGTCCGATACGGATAGTACCAAAAGGTACGTTGTCCGCGATGCCCTCTTGTTCCACGGCGATGACATTCTTGGTGGCAAGAGCGAGAACATGCATGAACGCCTCTGAAACAAACTTCTTTGTGCTGGTAGGATCATTCAGCTCCTCGGTGAGTGTGTTGAAGTCAACCCAGCGACGGTCAGCCCGGTCACGAGGACGAGTATACCCCCTTTCTCGTGCACGCGCAGTGGCGTAACCCAAAAAGTCAAGAGCGGAAGAATCGATAACGCCGGAGTTCTGCGTGTCTTTTCCATTGGAAAAGTCAAAATCGCCTACAATCCCTTCGTCACCCATCGAGGAGTCCCGCAAGTGCAACATTGCGACGTCGTCAGAATTGTGAGGCAAGTCAGGAAGATCACTGAAGCGCTCGATAGAGCGAACCACACTGCCACGGCCATGTAGAGGGCTCGGGGCAGGATGCCTTTTCTGCACACTACCCTGTCCTCGAAGTGATGAGCCAGGTGCGATAGAGGGAGGACGGCTCCATGGAGCCATAGAAGAGGAGTGACGATTTTCAAGACCCTTCGCCGCGTCCAACCCCATCTCAGGGGCAAGATCTTCGCCGAACATGATTGCGCCCATGTTATCGTCATACCCACGTCCTAGTTCGGCGCCCTCATTCTGATTTTCAGCTCTTTGACGGATGTTTCGCTGTTCATCTTGTTCATCTGGAAAAGCTTCAGCCGACGTGCGACGGCGACCTCGAGACTGAAGTTCTGGCTCTGGCTCGGGATCTCGTCCCTGAAGCCGAGCCAAAAGAGCCATCCCGGAAAACCTTCCAGCAAGGGGGTGAGCAACTCCTAATGGAGACTTGGCGACCCTAGCAAGTCCATTGCCAAAAAGTAAGGCCTTAGCGTTGCGGCGGGCTTCGGTTGTCGTAGTTGCTGGACGTAACTTTCGGAGAGCTTCCATGTAATCAGGATAGGTCCAATACCATCCCCGAATCGTAGCTGAAGGTACATAGTCCTTCTTGTCAATCATCTGGTGCTTCCGTCGTGGCCTACCCCGTCGTAAAGGGGCTTTGGCTTCAATAGTCTCCGTTGTCGATGTAGTGGTTGGTTCGGCGTTAGAGATGCGCTGCGCAGCAGTTGGACGCTTGGGAAATGGTTCAGCGTCAGGTAAAGGGTCTTCTCCCATGATGGTTATGTTGTCACCAGCGTCGTGCCCTTTGTCGGTGTCAGGGTTGGCTGCGTTAACGGCTTGGATGTGGAGTTGTTCTTCGTATGCTGCTGTACCAGGAAGAGCAGGAAGCTCTGACTCGAGATCGCCGAAATCAACAAGGTTTCCGTCAATGTCGAAGTTGAGATCAAGACCGGGAATGTTTGCTATATCTTCACCGAAAGGGTTGAATTCTTCGAATGGATCCTGTGCATGAAACGGCTTTGGGAAATCGAGATCAAGGTCAGTTGGAAGGCGATAGCTCCGACCAGATTGAGAAGACTGTGGGATACCAAAGTTCAAGAGTGAATTGCCCCGAACAGAAGAACTGGTGCCTTGGGTCAAGGGGGTCATTTGAGAGACATTGTTTTGGGTTGATAATTGGGTTGAAAGGAAAATCAAATCGTCGACACTGGCCAAAAGGTCTAGTTTTGGAACAGTGGACAAAGGATCAAAAGATGGATCGTCTTGAAGGGTGATTTGGTGTCGCCTTGAAAGAGTGAAAGGTCAGTTATAAATATATTTGGGTACAACAAAGACCTGCTTACTTTGACTTGCCCGCGTTTGGGTCTGTTTCGTTTGTGCTCATAGCTCTAAAGAATGTCATCATGTTGGATTGTGTCTTTTCGGCATCTGAGAGAACATAATGACATTGCTGAGAATACACACGGGAAACTCCGTAAAGGAGGTTTCCCTGAAGACGCAAAGCTAAGGGGGCTCCTGGGTCAATGATGGTCTCGCATGCCTTTGGAACGTCAACGCCTTGGATTGCTTTGCGAGTCAAACGTTTCTGGCTGTTACTGCCAACGGTAGCAACGAGCCTATTTGGGCATGTAAATAAGGGCGTTGAGGATAGTTATGAGCACCTCAATACATACCAGATAGTAGCAACCCCATACTGGGTGTTGCTAAGAACTAAGGTATGTGTAAGCTTGTTGAAGCGAACGCGCTATGGGATGGCCTCACGTACTCTCGTGACTATAGAACATGGCGCTCTGTCATGTGAAATCTGAAGCCTCAAAAGACTTAGGAACTTCGATAAAATGGGATAAGGAGCAGTCCTTGAATCAGAGCATGTGACTCTCGACTACCCCTGATGTTAGAAGCCCAGGTCGAAGTTGTTAGAAAGGCTGGCGAAGATGAGGTTGAATTACTTAGGATAAGTTAACACGAGGAAATGAGAAGAAAGGTAGAGGGACGAGGATGCGTCATGCGCAGTCTTGGTTGAGAGGGGCCTCTCGTGGGAGCAGTTTTAAGGCCTGGCAGTCACTGTCAAGCAGCTGGCACTTCAGGCAGCAGCAACTGGCAGCCCGTAGTCTGGCGTTTGAACTTGAACTTCTCCTATTATCTCTGAATTAAGAGAGAGTCATATAACCACTGTCCTGTGCACATGAAGACATTTACAACCATTATTCTACTACGTGGCTTATTGTCTATTAACATGATCCTTTGTTTGTCTTTAATGACCTTCTCTCCTGTCTTCTCAAAATACACTTATCGACATCTCCATCAATACATGAATTCATCAGACGAGCAACGTGGGATGATCTGATGGAACTTTCGGGTTCATTCACATCGGATTGCAGGCCAGATTAGAGTCGATCCTCCAAGGTCATTACTTTCAGTCTACTCTTGATGACACTTGACACGATGTCCTGGTGCCTCGCAACACTATGCGTCAGCCTCAAACGACGATTCCCTTGCGGAGCACCAACTTCTGCTGTCCTCTATCTCATAGAAGACTTACATGGCCTTCTCCTTATTTACTAACGAGTCTGTAATATGTATGACAGAAGAGTATAATCATCATTTCAAGAGACGAGGATACCGATACGCCAAGCCCAGAACATAACAACTGATTTTCACTGCCCTCGCATCCAGCATCAGGAAGAACTTGGTTCCGTGGTAGTCGATTATGGCATCTCGTTAACACCGAGAAGGTCCCCGGTTCAATCCTGGGCGGAACCTATCTTTTTGACCCTCGTCCTTGTATGAGAAGTGCTCTTAGCGACTTTCTTTTGCTTCATCTCGCTACGCGAGCAGACAAGGAACTAGAAAAGTATGAAGCGGTCAATGAGGACGGAGGAAATGGTTAAAATGATACCATCATCTAGATTCTGTAATGGCTTCTTGACCACCGGGGAAACTCCGACTACCTTTAGCGACCAAGTATCTGCCAAAACTCGCTGGATAAACGTATACCAGAGATTGTACCAGAGATTCGCTCAGAAATGGCTCCTCATAGCCCCTGTGAAGGCTCAGCTACTTGTGAGTAGTTCGAAGTCCGGCTCCGCTGGCGATACAGGCGGCACAGAACCCTATTACAGCGACGGCAGTTGAGACAGCAAAAGCATATCTGATTCCATCATAATAGACTAACTGAACTTTGAGTTGCAAGTCTAAGGGGAGCTCGTGGATGTACTCAACTGAGTGCTGAATCTGCTCAATGATCTAGCAGTGATATCAGTTCATGTTATAAGGCTATTTTGAGATTCTGGGCAAGAAACAATAAGGCTTACTTACTCTCCATTTATCGGGCACTCCGCTCAATGCTTCCGGAAGGCGGGCGCTGAGGGTGGTCTGCACAATGGCGGACGTCGTCGAAACACCCCAAACCGTCCCCATCGAACGGACAAGATAGACCGTTGAGGCATTAACTGCATGGTCTAAGCGCCTGTCAGTCAGAACTTAATGAGTGAAAATGCGGAGGCTCGCCAGAATGCGAGAACGAAGCGAGTGAAGTAAAGAGAATTCCGGGATAAATGATGCCCTGGCCAAGGTTTGCTGGAAAGACATAAACAAAGTATTTCCACTTAGAGTCTTCAAATTGTAATGAAGCCACTAAGCCATTCCCTAATACCATCAGGAAAGCTCCAATGCGCACAAGGGTGAGCAATTTGCCCCAGCGAGACATTATGACACCGGCAATAACACCACCGACTGGAGTCGCCAGAGATGGAATTGCAAGCCGGGCCCCGGCGGTGGTAGCTGAATCAAGGGGAACAACCTGGAAGAAAAGTGGGAGCATGAAAAGGTACTGCAAAAAAATCAGTAAAGTGAGTAGAATGGTTCTTTCTTGGCCAACTGACTCCATAAGCGGCCATACCTGCGCAGACATTTGCAAACTGCGTCGAAACAGGGAGCCTTCCTTGCAACCAGCAAAGAGGTATAACTAGAATAGCACTCGTCTTTACCTCGACAAGAAAAAACAGTGCGAACAGAGCAATGCTGCCAAGCAAACATCCAGCGACCCAAGGGTGGCTCCAAGGGAGCTCGTTACCTCCAAGGCTCAATCCCAAGAGTTGAACAGAGACTGCCACGACCATTAATAGAGACCCAGTAAAGTCAACTCTGTTCCAAACTTCAACCAGGTTGTTCTCAGATACTAAATATGCGGTTTGGTCAGAGACTGCTAAAGCTCCAATGATCAAGGCTGCAAACGAGATTGGAACTTGAAGCAGAAAACACCATCGCCAACCGATATGATCTGCAATCGAGCCTCCAAAACAGGCTCCCGAAATGGCTCCAAACCCATAAATGCCATTCTGAAGAGCTTGATACATGCCGCGTCTACGAAATGGAATAATGTCTGAGTTGACAATGGTAGCTTCAAACTGTAATTAGTGGAATTGCACCAGAATCGCCAGAGTTACACTCACCCATTGTCATCAGACCTCCACCGAAGCCGGTCAACGCCCTCATGACGTTGAGAAGAACCACATTGTTCGCCAGACCACATCCAAAGCATCCAAGAGCAAAGGTGACGGTTGAGATAAATAAGCACAAACGTCGACCAAAAATGTCGGACACTCTCCCATAGAGCGGCTGAAACGCCGTGCTTGGGATAAGATATGAGGTAGTCAACCATGAAGCTGTGTTGGCCGCATCAAACTCGGAGCTGATGACCGCATATGTAGCAGCAGTTATGGTACTGTCAAGTCCGTAGAGAAAGACGTTGGACATGATAGCTAGCTGAATCCACGTGAACCCCCGTGGGGGTTTCCAGGTATCCTCATCAGGAGTGTGAAGTAGGGGCTGGCCTTCACGATGGTAAACGACATCTTCGGCGTCATTTCTCTGTGACTCAGGTGCTAGTACTCCAGGTTCTTCAGAGGGAAACAAATCATCTTGCATGGTTGTTTGAAAGGAATGAACTTGAAACGCCAACTTTTAGAACACAGAGTAGTGTTTCGTATGAGTCTAATATTATATGAGATTCTTCTTTTTTAGAAAATAAATATCGAGCTCTCCATAGGTCGTGGGCTCGAGGGGAAGGAAAAAAAAAACCCCAACTGTAACATTGGTGTACCTACCTACCTATGTCAAGTTGATGATGGCGAGATTCTCTTTAGGTATCACGTCTTCGACCACCCGATAAGATAACAGGTCTTTTGTTTTTATTCGGCCATGCATAAAATACGTTCATGTTGATCGATGAAGGCTATAAGGTTCTATAAAACGGCAAACGATAAGAAGAAGAAAAAGTTCCAGGACTTTGATGCAGTCACTTACTGTTGTTCTTTCTGGTTGAATGCAGGAAGCAAGGATGAGGATCGTCACAATCTTAGACTGCACCATTGTAGCCAGCTCGAAGGCCTCGATACTTCTTTTATGACATGCGTCTTCATAGGGCTAGTGAACTGCCAGAGGGTGGCTCATATGACAAGTTGAAGAATTTAAGAGAATTGAGATGGCTGTCATGCTGACTCGCTATCGGAGGGTGTAGCTCTGAGACAAACACCCATCCCATCAACATAGCATCTGCTGGGATATTTCGAGACCATGTCCATGTGTTGTTTTTAAACCTGTTCAACAGGCAGAGTTGTTGTGTCTGTGCCTGTCATATAGGCATATTTTGTTGTATTTGTATTAATTTCCCTGTTTTTTAAGGTAAAATAAATGTTTGACTGAATGTCACTATATACACAAGTAGGTGTTAGGCAGTTTAAACATCCAAACTACCTACCTTAGTAGTAGGTAACTATAACCCGCCCCTGTAAAAAGAAATAGGCGAAGCTCTATGCACGAACATCTCACTTCCATTAGTACTTTTGTCATAAGGAGTCACCTAAAATACAAATGATATACAAGAAAGGAAAGAGCCCCGACTTGAACTGACAAAGCCGGCGTTAGGCAGGCACACATCATACAACTCCACTGAATTATCTGGGCATCATCATCACCACCACCAGAGATGCCTGCATATCACTCGACCGCGATTCTTGCATGTTAACCCTTCCTTGGTAAACCATCCACGTATGGGAGAAACGCAAGGAAATGCCAAGCAACTTGACATTGACCCTTCATTAGGACCATCAGCATGAAACAGCACAGCGCTTCGATACGATATTTCCCGAACTGACTGCCTCCCTTGAGAGCAAATCCAAACAGCACCACTTTGTTTGCTTGTTTCAAGGGTCCAACCACCCAAAATGCAGTAGCCTTATATTCCTATACACGCTTCCTATATTGGGCAGCTCTCCATGCACGTCAGCAGAACGCTCTCACCGCCCTCTACCGCTATCAGAGCACAGCATGCGGATTACGCCCAGCTCGAGTAAGACACCCATATTGCGACCCCCAATGGCCAACTCGGTGCGAACCGTGCCGCTGCCCCTGAGATAGAACTAAGTCGCCTAAGTTCAGCCGATAAGTCTTGAAGCCCGGAGAAATGAGCTCGGGTCGGCTGGTGGCTTGCAACATGTATTCCCCTCTTACGAGAGAAAGCGGGGAATATTCAATAGTGCCTCACAAGTCTTGGTGCAAAAGATATCTCAAAATGGCGTTTTAGAGGGGTGCAACCTGTTCCTGCATCTACAATATGCCAAACAAAAGTCACAAGTTTAAGGTTCCAGTCGTCTGGTGATCATATGAGCCACTCCGCTTCTGATTGATCGCTCTATACACCAAGAAATCGACTTCCAAGCCTATCTATCGAATGGGTTGATGTGAAGTTAAGTGGTTGAGTGGGCGGCAGGACACCAACTCCCCAGGTCCTCTAGTGCGCTCAAGACATAGACTCGAGACATCAACACTTGTGGGGACTAGCGCACAAGTTCCAAAGTGATGGTGTCGTCGTTGCTCGCTGCACAAGGTAGGAAGGCTGTTGGGAGTCACATAGCGCAGTTTGAAATCCCAAAAGAATAGCCAGGCTTAGTATCATAGGCTGGCCCGACCGTGCGGCTCGCAGAGCGGTTAGGGAGATCGGCAACTTGAAGGATATATCGTGGCAGCTGTATCTATTCTTGCAACGAGACGGAGAACAAACCTGGCTACAAAAACGTAAGCTCAACGTCAACTACATCATCCAGCTCCACCAAGGTACGAACAACCCAACCATGTTGTCTCCGATAAAACCGGATTGAGAACCGTAAACATCGTCGACGTGAAACATTGGCTTCCGTCAATTACGCTGTTTCTGCGGCTTTTGCCATGGAAGTTCAAAGCCAAGAAGATTGCAGCAGTCTTGTTGATTGGCCATCTGAACTTCTATGAGTCCCTCCCTGCGAGCACAGCCCGTTCAATAATCCATGGATACCCACAACATTGACAACCCCGCCATTCACAGTGGGTAAAAAGTCCCCCGAGACCTCGCCGGTCTAAGGTCCGGCAAGCAGTCCGTATACCCCGCTATCGCCGTATCGAAGCATCTGTGGAAGCTCATTATTCCTACTAAGGAAAACACCCGAACGTCTTCAGGGGAGCTCGCTGATGGTTGTCCCCAAATAGGGATGTCACAGTGCATCCTCTTGATGCTTTCGTGCACCCTGCCTCTGCATATCTGTTGGAGTTGTGGCAATCATAGAAAATGTATGGATAGACGTGAGAGTTGAGTTTGTGTGTCACAAACACAAACGGACAACCATCAACAAACCTGCTTGACAATGCCGAGCAAGCGACAGAGTTCTGCTTCTATCTTTCCTTGAACAGAACGCGTCATGGTGCTGCTCAAGGTCCTCCACAGCATCATCGTCGCTGTCTTTTCTCACGTGTCCCCGCATCTCAGTCCCCCTTGCAACCTCCACGCCATGGATTTCCACGCCACGATGCGATACGGCTGGTGGCCTGGACCTTGGCTCGGGTTGAACTTGGTACCTCCCCGAAGTGCTCCGTTCGCCAATAGCTTTCTTGTATTCTGTACTGATTCTTGCGCCTATTTACCTCGCTCGCTTGCTTCCTTTCCACACACCTTTCTGCTACATCCTTGGAATCTCCATGCATGTTTATCCGTGGTTGTGCATTAGTTAGACTCTTGGGCATCCTGACCCTCCCTGTTCACCTAGCTTGGCCTTCTCAGCCCGGGACAAGACAAAAAGGCCATTGTTCTGATTCAATCCTACACACTCCAATAAGTCTCACTTATCTTGCCCTCTGACCTTCCACAAACCTCTGAAGTGCCTCAGCCTCTTGCCGTGTGATTCAGCTGCTGTACTGTCTCGTCTCGTCTCGTCTCGTCTCGCTACTTAACTTCAGCCTCCCCGACAATCTCGAGACTAATGCTCAAGTTGTCTTGTGCTGCCCCTCTTCCACTCTGCTTTCAACTGTGTTTCCTATACAAACTGCCATCATGACAGGCGCTATTGCTACCCCTCGGTACAGCAACGACGACTTCGAGACAGCTTCCATTCGTTCAGCGGCCCCTTCTTATGGTAAGTCGACCAAGACAGCTTCGACCGCAAGCACTTTGCGAGGCCGTCAGCTCTACTTATATCGTGAAATCTGGGCGCCGCTAGTAAAATCGCTGCAATCTGGCACGAGATCAGTCTTGCTGACCTATTTACCACTCCAGTCTCAGATGCTCCCTCATACCACTCAACAAACCCGTTTCCTGAGGTCTTGCCTTCATACACTCCTCCGGCTCGAAACCATACGGTTGTAAGAAGCTCCATGATTCCCTCTAGCAGCGGCACATCCACTCCCACGACACGCCAACAGACAATCGGCCTGCCTCCAGTGCCCGCGGCCCCTTTGCGATCCCAGCCGAACTTGAACAACTTTCGTATTGCGACATGGTCATCTGTGTCCAGCAATCCCGCCGCCCGACACTACCAGAATGTTGCCAATCGAAGATTGACAGCGCAACGTGATCCTGTAGACAGTCTTCGTCGCGTTATGACTGATATCAGCGAACAAGAACAAGAAAGATACGTGTCTAGGCCTTTGGAGGATCCCTACTTGGTTGGTGAGGTGGCTGCTTCTCGGGCCCGCCGAGAACGAGTTGCACGGGAGTCAGGGGATGATATTTTGATCCGGGAAGACCGCCAATGGGACTGGTTCCTAGGTAAGTTTGACATAACACAATAAGATTTTGTGGTGCAGTCGCTAACGACCGGGTAGCTCGGATGAAAGACTCGGATGAGCGGCAGAGAAGCTGGACTTCTTACCGTCGAGAACAGGATGTTGGGAGCCGTAAGAAGCTCTTCCGTCGCATGGGAGGAAGGCGTTTATTGTGATTCCGTTTTATGGATTATTCCATTTCCTTAGTCCTTTTTTCTTGTTCTTTCGGCTGTGCTGGATCGCTGCTGCTGTGCCAGGACTGATTCTTGCTGAAGCACGTTGTCGCATTGTCCCAAGGCGTTATGATCTAAATTGGGTTACTGATACGAGGCATGGCATATGGTAGGTTGACGGGGTTTCCATATGCAAACTGAATGACGGCACGAGACGGTCGTCGTGAGTATAGTATTCTTTGTCACTCGCTTTCAATCGTAGGGTCGCATAGTGCCGGATAAGCCTTGATGGCACCAGGTAGCTCGCATCTTGCATGGAATCAAGCACACATTGCAGTATCGCTGGAAACTCTGTAGAAACTTTTGAAAACTTCCTGTTAGCATGGGCTTTGCATGTATTCTTGAAACTAGATACTGTCGACTTCTCCGCCGTTCTTCTACCTCATTGAAAAATATGTTACACGTCCAATAACGCCATGCCCGATGTACAACAATGGTTTATCCCTGAATCTGGATGGTAGCTCGAAGCTCCCTCAATGTACACGTCGGTTTCTCCTAAGGTCATATGAGTGGATGTGTGAGTGCGATACGAATCGTGTGTCATTTAGCCCTTGCTCTTGGTGTTAAGAATCAGGGCAACAATGAGCCTGTGACAGAGTTAGTATAAGCTATAGATATGGCATATGTTGGGACCGCTCACCCGTAGAGACCGAGGACTTCGCCGAAAATAAGAATCAGGACCATGCCGACGAAAATCCTGGACTGTTCCATATAAGCACGAACACCAGTATCGCCAACGATTCCGATACAGTAACCAGCGGCAAGACCAGTCATGCCGACTGCAATACCACATCCGAGATGCATAAACCCCCTGCTGTTATCAGTATTCGTGTCTTTTGACAAGAGTTCGCATCGACGTACGAGAACAGGCTGTAGTTCTTGGAAGGGTCGAGATCCTCAGCAATAAGGACGGAGATGACTAGCGAGTAGACGGCGATGATACCGGACATAACGACTGGAATCAGACACTGCGAGATGATTTAGAAATAGTTGTCGTTGAGATGGAGGATCGATCCAATACCTTCATGATGAGATCTGGTCGAAAGGTACCGACACCAGCAATGCCAATGCCGGACTTTGCTGTGCCATAGGCAGCTCCAATACCTATTATAATGGTTTAGTATTCATTCTCGAGACCATCGCGTCGCGTAAAGAGATAGAGTATCGTACATCCGAAGACCATTGCAGCTGCAATTCCGGCCTAGAAGTCGCCGCATCAGCAATCGCGTCCACCCCTGGGTCGTAGTCCAGCCATAGAACCGGACATGAGGGATACTCACCATCCCAATAAAGGGGGCAAACTTGGGGGCGAGCTCTGATTCTGCCATGGTGAAGAGGTGCGGCCGTCGACGAGCTCAAAGGTCAAGGGCGGCGTATAAGTTGACGTTGGAAGCTTGATGATGATGTAGCCTACTACTGGTCCAAGGCTGCTAGAGACGGGAGTTGAGAGCTGATGTGGAAAGCCAGCCACATTGGAGTGGGTTGTTTGAGCCAATGAACAATCAGGTGGCTGGCTATCCTATCACGTGACGACATCAGCCTCAGCTCAAGTAGGTAGTCTCAAGGTTGGAATCGAATAGTTACGAGACTTCTTATTCATTACTCTAGGTACCTAGTTTCCAGTTCTCTTCAATTTATAACTTACGATTTATCTCTGAAAATTACTGTGTCTTTGAATGCCTCTTGGGCATTACTGATTGTTGTACATCGCTATTGCCCACGATTAAAAAGCCAAAACAACCTACCGACTGCACTTGTCTCATGTTTTGCGTCTGTGGGTAACCGTGTTCGATGCTATTTACATAGCCAAGCGGAAGCGGGATCAAGGAAGAAAGGAGGAGGGGAGCCTACGTAAATATTTGCCTGGCTTTTGACAAAGAGAAGTTTAATGGCAAAACCAGTAGACAATCACACTATGCATAATGAAAGGATGCCCCCAATGTCAGAAGTAAGAATTAACGGCCACTAGCGTGATCCTTGAGTCCCTCAATCGAACTGGACGTTTAATTGCCGGAAGCCTCGCAATCTAATTGAATTTGATGTGGCTACATTGACCTTTGGTAGACAATGCCACCACCTCGACTGCCTACTACTAAACGTACTAAAAGTACCTACACACGCATGACGAGGACAGAGACATGACTTATGACAGAAAGGCAACCAAAGATATATAACCTGAGGCAGTATGTAACGGTGGAGGAGCTACACAAACAATAAGGAGAGTCCGTTCACGTCCATTCACTGTATGTAGCAGCGTCTTCAAATAACCACCCAACCTTGAAACAAGGCAACACGATATGTAGAAGACGGACTCGACTATTTCATTGATTCATTCCTCTCTCCTTGACAACATCATCATCCCCTCTCTAATTCTCTTTTTCGTATCCACGGTGCAACGCCGAGATCCATGCTCTAACACTGCGACCATATACCCCAGCATATTTCATCCCCTTACCTTGGTAGTTGGTACTAAATAATTTACCTGCCCATCCACTACTGTACACTACTACGGTGCCGCGCCCACACTGCCGCCCCTGTCACCACTTTCACCCCCCAAAAAGCACAGAGGCCGCCATCATACAGGTGGGTTTTATGGTGGATCTCCAGCACTGGCTTGTCCGCCGTTGGCTCCCTGTCCTCCAGAGGACAATACAATTAGTACCTCGACGTGGATTGGGATTGGTTGTGATCACTACCTTGCCTCTTTTACCTGCGACGAGTCCAGTGCCTGGCCTGGATCGTGAACCTGCAACTCCCTCCAAAGTTCATCACTAGAGGGCCACACCTCCCAAAAAAAACCTCTCGAGACGGCGACCGTCCATTGTTTGCGATAACCATCTCTATTATTGTTTCGTCCCGCCTCCGACCGGTCGACGACCTCGGTACCAAGGCTTGAGGCTTGACATTTTGCTCAACCAGCCGCCTTGTCCGACAACCCCCTCGAGCCCAAACTCGCAAAACCCCGACACGATACTTGGGTAGAACCAACTCATCGAATCCTTCTAGAACGCCTCTCTAGCTGCATCGACGGGCGCTACCCCGTGAGGGTACTCGCAGCGCAGCATAAACGGACGGTCATCGCCCACGCACCCTCCTCAAAATTACCCTAGCTTAAGGGGACGTATTGGCGTCGACTGACGGCGGCGCATCCGTCAAGGTCGGCTGTTGATACATCTGATAACGAGCTTACAGCCTCTGGCGCTCATTCAACTGCTGGTAATACTCCCCTCCATCAAACATTTCCCCTTAAAACTCGACTCTTTCTTCTGACATGCTTCTTGTAAAGTATTCGCTGCCATGTCCAACTACGGTTACGACCCTCGAGGAGCTCCTCAACGACCGCCACAAAGGGGATACGGTGACGACAACTATGGCCAACGAGATGCAGCCTTTTCCAACATCTTCGGCGCGGCTCCTCCTCCTGGTCGATCTCAAACTATGACTTCGTCGTCCTCTATGCCTCAGTCCATGATGGACCCTGGTCGCACTCAGACCATGTCCTCCATGTCCTCCGGTATGCAGAGACAGCCACCGCCTCGTGCTCCCCCAGGTCATTATGGCGATCATCCGAACGCCGGTAGAACTAGGACGATGGACAGCAACAGCATGATGGGAAATGGTTATTACCCTTCCCAACGATCAGCATCCGGTGGCCAGCAAATGCCACCTCAGTATATGCAGCAGCAACAGCAGGCGAGACGTCCATATCCTGGACCTGGGCCTGGAGGGCCGGCACCTCCGCGAATGGATCCAAGAGGCCCTCCACCACAGCAAGCTCCTGGCCCTAGGACGCCAGCCCAGCGTTTCCATCAAGGAGGACCAGGACCAGCGCCGGCTATGAACAATGATCCTTATCGCTCACAATCACTTGCCTCTGCCCCTCGCCAGCCAATGTACCATCCTCCTCCAAGCGCGTACCAGCAAGCCCCTGTAAACCACCTTCGACAGGCCCCCTACGCGCAGCAGAACTCATCCAGGACGACTGCTCAAGGGCGAGTCGTACCGGAACGTCATGAGGACCGCACTATGTCGCTGACTGGCAACTACCAGCCTCAGAGCATGGACGCCCATCAGACTATGAGCGGCCGAATCATACCTAACAGGCGAGCACCGGCAGAGCTACCAACTGCCAACGGCTATCCCAATTCGATGCCTCATGCCCCAGGAGCACAAACCCGAACATCTAGCATGGTTTCCTCCAATGGCGGTGGCGATCACGGTAGAACCATGTCGATGGCCTCTACTATAGCGCCAACTATCACCCCTTCTGAGTCAGATGCTTCTACTTTAGCTCAGCGACCTACCAGGAGCAAGTCGATCGAGAGCGAACGACCCCCAACTGCGACCAAGATCCGACCCCCCCTCGTGTACCCGGCTCTTCTCTCTCGAGTAGGAGAATGCTTCCGCAAGAAGATTATCGTTGGTGATCGCACCAAGAACGAATTGACCTACAAGAATGCGTTCAGTGGATCAGAGGCAGTGGATGTCCTGTCATACATTATCAGGACTACCGATCGTAACCTAGCCTTGCTACTTGGACGAGCCCTAGATGCACAAAAGTACTTCCATGATGTTACTTACGAGCATCGCCTACGAGACTCGCAATCGGAAATGTATCAATTCAGGGAGACACTGATGGATGAGCCAGAAGACAAGCCTGCGGTAAACGGTGTCTTCGTCCTGCTTTCCGAATGTTACTCTCCCACTTGCACTAGGGACCAGCTCTGTTATTCTATCGCCTGTCCTCGACGCCTGGAGCAAGTTTCTCGGCTTAATCTGAAGATCAACCCTGGTTTGCGGAAAGAGGATGCTGTTAACGCTGTCGACGACGAAGTCGACCAGACTGACGAACAGAAGCTTTGGATTAACTCAGTCCCCAAGGAAGTTGCCGAAAAGGTTGGAGACAAAGAGAAGAAGAGGCAAGAGGTCATTTCGGAGATCTGCTATACCGAACGAGACTTTGTCAAGGATTTGGAATATCTACGAGACTTTTGGATTTTGCCTTTGCGATCAAAGGCCTCACCAGTGCCTGTTCAACGTCGCGAAAAGGTTGTGAAGACGATCTTCAGCAACATCATCGATCATCCTAGCATCCACACCGTCAGTTCCCGATTTGCCTCTGGCTTAACAACTCGACAGCAGAAAGAGCCCATTGTACACAATATCGGCGACATTTTCCTGGAATTTGTTCCTCAATTCGAACCCTTCATTTTATACGGTTCAAAGCAGTTGGAAGGAAAGTTCGAGTTCGAGAACGAACGATCGGTAAACCCCTATTTCGGCAAGTTTGTGGATGAGATCGAAAGACGCAAGGAATCGAGAAAACTGGAGCTGAACGGTTATCTGACCAAGCCAACGACTCGTCTGGCTCGTTATCCCTTGCTACTCGAGAACGTCTTGAAGTACACAGAAGATGAAAACCCCGATAAGGAGGATATTCCCAAGGTCCTGGTCATGATCAGAGATATTCTGGGCAGAGTCAACGCAGAATCTGGCAAGGCTGAAAATCGCTTCAACCTCAGAAGACTCCATGAGCAGCTCCGGTTCAGGCCTAACGAAAGGGTAGATCTTCGACTGACCGAAGAGGGCCGTGAGATGGTCTTCAAGTGCCAATTTAAAAAGACAGCCACCGATCCTCCTGAGATTACAGCTTTCCTCTTCGATCACGCGGTTCTTCTGGTTCGTATCAAGCAAACAGGCAAGGCTGAAGAAATCAAAGCATACCGTCGACCAATTCCTTTGGAACTTCTTGCAATTAAGGAAATGGACGAAGTTATTCCAAAGGATGGCAACATGAAGCGAACTTCTTCAAGCTTGATTCCCTCGATCCGCAACAATGCCAACAACGACCCAGCAAGAAAGGAAGGCTGGCCAATCACGTTCCGCCATCTTGGAAAAGCCGGCTATGAACTGACGCTTTTTGCATCGAACCAGGCGACACGCCAGAAATGGCTTGAATTCATTCACACCGCACAGGAGCGTCTTCGGTCCCGAGCCGACTTCTTCAACACGACAGTTATCTCGAGCCATTTCTTTGCTGGCACTAACCGAGTCAACTGTGTGACGCCATTCGGTAAGTTCGCTATACTGTAGAATTGAGTCTACGTGATACTAACATTGATCCAGACGGCGGTCGTAAACTCCTGTACGGCACAGACAGCGGCGTCTACCTCTCCGATCGTAAGGTTAAGGATCAGGTGCCACGTCGTGTGTTGGAGACTGCTAGTGTCACTCAGATCGACATCCTGGAGGAGTACCAACTTCTCTTGGTCTTATCCAACAAGACGCTACAGTCCTACCCTGTTTCAGCCCTTAATCCCGATGAGCCCGCATTGTCTAGGAGGCCTAAGAAGATCCAGAGCCATTGCAGTTTCTTTAAGACGGGAATTTGCTTGGGTAGACATCTGGTCTGCTGCGTCAAATCATCTGCCCTATCTACTACGATCAAGGTTTTTGAGCCTAATGACGCCATGACCAAGGCCAAGAAACAGAAGGGTATAGGCAAGTTTATGAGCGGCGGACACGATGAACTTAAGCCGTTCAAGGAATTCTACATTCCCACCGAGTCGTCGTCTGTTCACTTCCTTAAGTCCAAACTTTGCGTTGCCTGCGCTCGAGGCTTTGAGGTTGTTTCACTCGAGACTCTTGAGACACAATCGCTACTTGACCAGGCCGACACGTCACTCGACTTTGTGGCTCGAAAAGAAGGAGTTAAGCCGATCCATATTGAACGACTTAATGGGGAGTTCTTGCTTAACTACTCAGAATTCTCCTTCTTTGTTAATCGCAACGGATGGAGGGCTCGGCCGGAGTGGCGAATTGACTGGGAGGGTACACCACAGAGCTTTGCGCTCAGCTACCCCTGGATTCTTGCGTTTGAACCGAACTTTATCGAGCTCCGTAACATGGAGAACGGCGCTGTACATATTGTTCCTCGCAAGAACATTCGTATGCTGCACAGCAGTACACACGAAGTGAGTGATCTCTTTTGCAACGTCACATTTAGGTATCAGAACGCTAATTTGATTCGCAGATTTTGTTTGCACATGAAGACGACAAGGGAGATGACATTGTCGAAGCCATCGATTTTTGGAAGAGCAACCGCAAGTCAGAATTGCTCGGTTCATAACACTGAACAGCTCCTGGGCCCCACAACGGGGTATGTTTTTCTGGAAATATTATTTTTCTATTCTCTTCTTGTATTGCTTGGTGGCGTCCGAGTGCTGTGGCGTCAATTGTCCTTGGCGGAAGATACTCGCAAGAGTATTTACGGTTTTCGGCTTCTCTTGGTATCTTCTGTACGTGAGGATGCAAGACATTAAGCCGCACTTCGAACCACTGTGGATCTTGCCGTAGCGCTTCTGGCTATACAAGCTGTCGAGTCAATAAACAATCAGACTCGACAGCTTGCTACGCTGGAGGAGCGGATCAAGGAGAGGGCGCTACCAAGATGTTAGAGGTATAGGTGTGGATGGGAGATGGAGAAGACGATAGTGCTAGACGAGGCCGAGATGCGACGAGATGAGACGATGAGATGGAAAAGAGACAGAAGGAAAAGGTTATCGTTGCTTGTACTCTGGAAGGATGAGCGATGTCGAACAGGAACAGTATGGCATGGCCTGACATGGCATTGCATTGCATTGCATAACATGACGTGGCAAGGCATGGAATATTGGAGCTTTTTACTAAAGAATGGAGCAAGCGTGGTGAATAATGGGAATGGTAAGCCGCCGCGATACTATAACAGATGAGATACATTCGCACAATTTAAGTAATCAAGCACGACTGTATATGCATATGCATGCGTCTTGTCTTTTTGTACCTAATTGTGAGTAGTACTACTAAGGTTCATATTGTCTATAGTATTATATGTGAACCTAAATCTGAAAAGGATCTGAATCTGAATCTAGCCTAACTATTCCTTGTATCTGTCTATCTGTTTGTCTTAGCCGCAACGTTGGCGGCCCACTATATCTCTCTAGTCCAATCCTGCTGTCTGTGACCCTGACATTTGCATGAGCCATGTGGATGTCTCGTCTGAGACTCGATAACAACAACGGTGGTAATAACTGTTTCAGCAGGGTATTGGGAGGGGTGATATGATTGATTCACTGTAATTCCTTGATATAAAACATCACATTTTCTGGCCCTTGATAAAAGATGGCCTCACCGAGTTTCTAGTTGTCAAGACCCATTAGAAGGCCTCGCCTAGGTCGATAGGTACCTGGGGCAAGGAAGCTTTACGCTGTTATTTCGCCTAAAAAAGGCATGGTAGGCACCTAAAGTCCTAGTCGTCATGACAGGTTCTGGTGGACGTCAGTGCTCGATATAGCTGTACAGAGTGCGGGCATGGAACTTGTTATCTCCAATTACATGTGACATCACATTGACTCGACTTACCTCTCTCTAACCTAACCATCTTGCTCAGTCTTTTTTTTTCTTCTTTCCGTTCATTAACCCCTGGTCTTTATCACAACTGAAACTTTGTACCGTGATAAGGCGTACATCGCGACAATCGTCAATCGAAGATTGTTGCGATGGCTATTCCCTTCGTTGGGAGGCTTCGCCCGTAGGTTTCCCCTATCTATTTGGCTTTGAGTGGCTTTGATGATCAGCGAGGCTGACACGCTCTGCTTACCTGCCTTGCATGCGCCGACTTTACTAACCCTCAATTGTTTTAGCTACGAGTATCTCGCCCTCGTGGGCTCGTTCCTTCTCGTCGGTCTCGAGGCAGTCATTCGCGTCTTGACGTTGGCGTTGCGTGAGTTGCAGACCGACTCCAAGCGGTGTAGTGACTTTTACTAACCACAATCAACCGCAGCCCCATTTCTCGTTTCGCTTTTTTATAGGGCTTCTAGGAGGCTTTTCAACAGGTTTTCTGCTCCTTCAAGGAGAAGAGCAGAGAGTAAACGCAAATGTGAGCGTTTCACCCCGTTAACTTAAGATTTAGACTAACATCATTGATCAGCAATATCCACTTCAGTTCGAGATGCAGCAGACTTTGTCGAGCTGTGTCGCATCTGGGGTTACGAGGCAGAGGAACACATTGCTCAGACCAAGGATGGATATCTTCTAGGTCTTCATCGACTCCAGTGGAAGAAAGGTGAAGAAGGCCAGAAAGTAAACTACGGACCAACAAGTTTGAAAAAGAAAGTCATATACATGCACCATGGCCTTCTCATGAATTCCGAGGTTTGGGTTTCTCTCACTGATGAGCAGCGATGTCTTCCGTTTGAGCTGGTGGAAAAGGGATACGACGTCTGGGTGAGTTACATCTCTTCAACGCGATCAATAATGCTCAAGATATCATCGACTAACAGCTGATAGTTTGGTAACAATCGAGGAAACAAGTACTCCAAGAAGTCGATTCACCACTCGCCAACTTCCAATGCCTTCTGGGACTTCTCTATCGACGAATTTGCCTTCCATGACATTCCAGACAGTATTAGTTACATCCTTGATACCACTCAGCAGGAAAGCCTTTCGTACATTGGCTTCTCACAAGGCACCGCTCAGGCCTTTGCCAGCTTAGCCATTCACCCCAAGCTAAACAACCAGGTCAACGTCTTCATTGCTCTCGCCCCTGCCATGGCTCCAGCTGGCTTGTCTAATGGAATTGTCGACGCACTTGTCACGGCATCGCCTTCTGTTTTGTTCCTGCTATTTGGTCGTCGCTCTATTCTTAGTTCTGCAACAATGTGGGAAACCATCCTGTACCCGCCCATCTTCAGCAAACTTATCGATATGGGTCTGTCGTTTTTGTTCAACTGGCAAACCCTCAATATCTCGGCGAGTCAGAAGTTGGCTGCGTACCCTCATTTATACTCATTCACAAGCACCAAGAGTGTGGTTCATTGGTTCCAGATCATTCGAAACAAATGTTTTCAAATGTACGATGATGATGTTCACCAGCCAATCAGTGTCACCTCGACTAGAAAATACTCAAAGGTGGCCAAGTACCCGACTCGGAATATCAAGACTCCCATCGTTCTCGTATACGGAGGCAGTGACTCCCTGGTGGACATCAAGGTGATGCTGAAGGAACTACCACCTCAGACTGTCGCAACCGAAATTCCTCACTATGAGCACCTCGACTTCCTCTGGGCAAGAGACGTGGATACCCAGGTCTTCCAGCATGTTTTTGATGCGCTTGACAGCTTTACCGACGCTGAGCATACAAAGGAGGAATACGATCGATACTATGTCAGCCGACAGGAGAGTCTTCTGGGTTCAGGATATGCATATGCACGTTCTCAAGCTCATCCAGGTAGTGAGAGCGAGTCTTCGACTCTTACTCCAAGTCTTGAAGGGACGAACAGTATTCAGCTTCTACCCGCCCCTCAACCTCACCGAGCAAGAGAGACCACGACCGGAATCCCATCGCCAAAGAACACAACGCGTCACAGGGTGAACTATTCTATCGATAAAATAGGAGATCCACCAGTGACCCCGACATTCCAGACCGAACCCGCCGAGACTCCTGCATGTCGAGAATTGTTAGAAGAGGGTGTCCAGACTGAACCCGCCGAACCGCCTGCAGGTCAAGAACACCTAGATGAGGGCGTCAGAACCCCTGTAGCGGCAAGGGTCAAGGCCGGTGTTACGCGCAGCGGAAGCGTGGGGAGTATCAGCATCAGCCTGGACGGCATGCGAGAAGGTCGAGGTATCACTATTGGAGCGAGCAGAGCCATCGGTGGTGTGGTGACCAAAAGCGGCGCCAGCGGAACCAACGGCGAGGGCAGCCCTGGAAGAGAAAGTGGTTCGGATAAGAAAAAGAACAAGTAGGTGGTCAAATGGAAGCAAGCAGATGCTGAGAGAGGGGGGTCGAGTCATCATTGTGTTTTCTGTTACAAGGCTTATATCTTTCCTTATATTTTGCGGAAGCTGAGATATCAAACGGCGTAACTGACATATGCCATAATAATCTAGGATGACATTCAATGTCTTTTCACGATTGATGTAATCCGATCTGCACAAGACTATCTACTGAATTTTTGATATATGGGAGTCTATGAGGAAACGAAATTGTATGAAACACGCACGAATCAGATTGAGGGAAACACATGTTAGTTACAGCCGAAAAGGGATTATGGTGCGAGAGAGGGTGTGTGGGTCAACTACGATGCTGTTTGATCCTTCAGACCGACTCAGACATTGCGGCTGAAGTGACCTAACACACTTCAAGTCAATACCAAAACCGATCATTATTTCTTTGCTGTTGAACAAATTCGACATATATAACAGCCTGCTGTTCTTTCGGTCCACTAGGGCCGGCGGGATATATCAAATAACAATGCCTGGCTCTAGTATTACTTGAAACCCGAAATACGACGGAACTAATTCCCGATAGCATCCTCCTGTTGCATATCTAGCTTCCTGTCAGAAGCCTGCAATAGTCTCTTGGTGATGCGATGGCATGCCTTATGGTCAGAGTGAATAAAACAGTCACGCCCCGGCGGAGCGAAGGGACAAGTCTCCGATTCTGAGTAGTGAATAGTCGAAACACATGTGTCCCTATTGAAACTATCAGACAGGTCTTATTCCTTGCCCTGTCCGTTCTTTGCTATCTCACTGCAGTTGTTCCTTAGCGTGACTTGTAGGGTTGTCCCATCCTTACCTGGGTATATGGCTGGCTGTCTTGAAGGATTCGTTAGGCCAGTTGTTTTCAAGCTGAAGTGTTAGAGTGTAGTAAGACGGAAGAATCACCAGCCCAATTTGAAACATAAATACTAGCCCGGCCTCTTATCCACGCAATCAATCTTCTTTTTTTCCTCCTCGACATTCCCCCCGTCGCTTATACACAATGTCGGCGTCCGTTCCAGATCTTACCAATCAGACATGGATTGACCAAGGCGGCCTTTTCTACTACTGCTTCCAGAACCCAAAGTCCCAATACTGCGAAGACGTCCCTGGATACTATCAGTATCGCGTCGACCTCGCTCCTAATGCTGCCTTCCTTGCCATCTTTACCGCCTCATTGATCGGCTTCATCGTCACCTGGATCATCACTCGCAGAGGCACCGCGTTCAACGTTGCTTTGATCCTCGGCCTTATCTGTGAAATCATTGGCTACGCAGGACGCATCCTGAGTTGGCAGAACCGCTGGAACGAGAACGGGTTCTTGGTACAGATTTGCTGCTTGACTATCGGTCCCGCGTTTATGGCTGCTGGGATATACCTCTGCCTTCGACGGATTGTATCAGCTTTTGGGCCTGAGAACTCAAGACTCCCCCCAGAATACTATACTCGCATAGTGAGTTTTTTTTTGTTTGATATTGATAATATATGCCCCGGTTAAAGACTAACATCCACTACTCTAGTTCATCCCTTGCGATGTCATATCTCTCGTCCTTCAAGCCCTAGGAGGTGCCATGGCCTCGATTGCTTCTCACCAGCACAAAAGTGCCGATACCGGATCAAACATTATGATTGCTGGTCTCTCCTTCCAAGTCATCACGATTCTCAGCTTCATCGCATGCTCAGTTGACTTTGCCCTTCGAACTATCCGTCGACAACGCGCTCTCGGCGATGCAGCCCTCGACCAGCGTCCTGAAATTGTCAAGGTTCGCAACTCACCCTGGTTCAAAGCCTGCCTCGGTGCTTTGTCCCTGGCCACTTTCTGCATCCTCTGGAGGAGCGCCTTTCGAGTTGCGGAGTTATCCAGAGGGTGGGAGGGCCCTATCATGGGCGATCAGTACATGTTTGTTGGCTTTGAGGGGATTTTGATCGTGGCTGCAGTGGTGGTTCTCAACGTCTTTCATCCTGGCATTTGTATGCGGGAACTATTGGAGCTAGATGATGGTGGTCTTAAGGGGCTTTGGGGATTCCGCGGTCGTAAGAGCAGAGTCGTTGCCAACCAGGACTCGGCCGATTACGAAAGAAAAACACCCGCAAGTGAGACGATGGCACTATAGTGTTGGTATTGGTACGTGATAATTTCCATGGCTCCCCAATTGAACGAGATAAAGATAGGTTACCATACCTCGATCGTGTAGGACATTGTATTCTAGTATGTCAAGATTTTGGCAGAATCGGACAATGAGCCGGTGGCAAATGTCTCTTGTAAATGGTTCACTGCGTCTTCTATCATCCTGTATCCTCGATCTATTACCCCATGAAGGGTAAGAATTGAATGTGTTCCACCCTGTACCATGAAGGTCTCGACATCGATTCCCAAGTCCTTCAACTGCTGACTGAATGTCGACGCCTCTGGAGCAAGAACATCCATCTCTGCAATTGCCATCCATGTCTTTGGAAGCTTCTTGAGAAGAGTTTCCGGGGCTAGATTAGGACTTGCGTCCCATCTTGAGCGATGTTCATATTGGGTAAAGTAGAGCTTGCGATACCATTCCATTCGAGAAGGTGTAAGCCAAGGGGCAGTCTCAGCATTGGACTTCCAAACTCCGTCGACAGTAGCAGTATTGTCAACGACTGGTATGAACAAAAGTAGGGAGACTGGGGGGTGGACTACGGTGTTCGAGAGTGAGGGCCGCGCTGTCGGCAAAGGTACCTCTGGGTTTGATGCAGAGAGAGCAGCAACAATAGCTAGATTAGCGCCAGATGAAGTTCCGCTAATAGAGATACGCGAAGTATCTATTTTCTGTAATTCAGCTGGGGAAGACGCGACCCATCTCACAGCATCAATCGAATCCTCGACCGCAGATGGGAATGGATTTTCAGGAGCGAGGCCGTAGTCGACACTGACAACTAAACAGCGTGCTCCTGGATCGAGAGTCAGTGTTACACAGTCAGAGATAAGCACTCATGGATATGACATACTCTCGCAAGCCCAGCAGCAGAGATCTGTGCCATTGTTTAAGCCTCCCACTGCCCATCCACCGCCGTGGAACCAAACAAGAACAGGCCAGCCTCGCTCATCACACTGGCCTGTGGGAGTGTAAACCCTCACCCTGAACCTGCCAACATCATAGTCGTTGATACTTCCAACTGGAATAGGCTTTGTTCCTCCCGGAGGCAGTGACACCTTTTTTGTTCTTGTTGAACCATCCCAGTCTTTGATCTCGTCTGGTTCGATATACTGTAGATGGGCCTCATGATAGGCGACGTATTGAGGATCTAAACGGTCACGAATAGCGGGGTGGAGGGGCTGCCAGATCTTGCGGTGTGCATCGTCTGTCATTTTGATAGTGGGAAGTTGATCCAAAAAATTTGAGATATGTTTCGAAGAATCTCGGTACGTTACGCTGCAAGACGTGAGGCTCTCGAACTGACTTGATCTGATTCAAGTTGTTGATTCAAGGGTTTAATGTGAAACTTGACCGACTTGAATTAAGAAACCCCACCATTCAAAGACCCGCAGGCTCGAATGTACCATTATCATTTCCATCCTTTTCTCCTTCTTCTAACGGTGACTTTATGAACAATATTAATTATAAATGTGTAAAGTTCAAATATGTTTTGTGACATGAGTTCATTACGGTCGGGGAATTGAATTCAGTTCCGTCGTGAATACATCCATACTATAATCCACTGACCAAAGTTCATTACCAATTATCCACAAAAGAAGCACTATCGACTTCACATGACCCAGATTAGACAAGAATAACTAAAGTTTGTAGTTCAGGGTTAAGTCATGGAACGATGGTTGTGTTGGCACGTTTGAGAAAAGTAAGTCAGCCTGCAGTGCAGGTTCGGTGATTTGGCACGGGTTTGATAACTGCTGTTGGCTTCAACGGGTGAACAGTTTCATCCA
Organism: Fusarium palustre; assembly: GCA_014899045.1. Taxonomy (NCBI): domain Eukaryota; kingdom Fungi; phylum Ascomycota; class Sordariomycetes; order Hypocreales; family Nectriaceae; genus Fusarium; species Fusarium palustre. The sequence continues at coordinate 84,496 of JAAVUH010000102.1, forward strand.
GCAAACCACTTTGTATAAGTGGAGAGACAAGTTTAAACCAACTGCCAAGTCATTATGACATGGGTGATGTGGATGTATGTAGCGAGATGAAGTTCGCTTCTTGGCTAGTCTAGTCAAGTATGTATGTACTTAGGTATCATCCACGCCTAAACCCAGGGTTCAGGTGTACAAGGGGATGAATGAGAGGGAATTTCTATCAGATAACTAGGTAGATAGTCAATTCCTTCGGCCTGTCTGTGGCTGCTGCTGTGCTGTGCTGCTGTGTAGGGCTGTGGCCTAAGGCGGCTGACATGCATCGGTCGCTGCGTGATAGGTTGTGTTAATGTGTTACGGCCTGTAAGTATGCAGTCAGATGAGCGTTTTGGTGTGGGATAGATCATATATATGTTACCACGAAATCAGCCCTACAACCGGCCTCGTGTTTTTGAAAGGAAGATGATTTTGGGACCTTTCGATTGGGCATTCGTAGCTTCACATGCGTTATTGCATTTTCTTAAGGGGTCCATACTTTTTATATTGCCCCAGAAGGTTAGTACTACTTGCTTCCATCCATACTTACAACAATACCTACGTAGGTAGGTAGGTAGATGTCTTTAGGTAGGTAGTAGGTTAGTAGGCAATTTAAACATGGGTAGATGCTGAAGTAAATGAGACAGAGGATGGGTAATTAGGCCTTTGAGATGTTACTTGTTATGTTTTGTTAAAATTCTGTCTCTGATTCAATAATAAATTTGTGTACAGTATACATCCTTCGTACAACAATATTTTTGACCCAACTGCCGTCGAATACGAAAAGTCGGGCTTTATACATTGCGCCATGCCCATGCCTCCTCCAACGCTTACGTCGCTAGACATAGCGGTGCAGGCGGTTCATCCGCTAATCTGACAGCGGGCAAGTAGCGAGCCCGGTCTGGGCGGTCCATACCTACTACGGTTGTATAGAGGCATTGAATAGGTACAGGTTCCATCCATAGTACCAACCTAATGATATTTTACAGTACACTGCCTCCCCATGGATCTTAGTAGAGGTAGATTCAGATTTCTCATATAAGGGGAACGGTTTCATTCACTGCTTAGTTATAGCAAAGCCAGAAATTGAAAATTATGGATTGAAACTAAATGCTCTCAATGTCATCTACGTGATACCTACTAGGTACCTACCTACTATGTAGGTCATACTCCGTGGTATGGATGTAATGAGCACGAGCCTTTAACCGATGATGGTGGCACAAGGCCGAGTTCAGAGGTCTCAGGGTTCCCCAGGTGGGAAAACAAAGCCCGAGTGGAGTCTCTGAAAGGTACCTGGACCTTTACTACCCATTTATTTGTCTATCGCCCCTTGAATCTTGCTTGTCATCATTTAATTGTGGCTTGGGACCTTGAAACAACCCAGACAGACAGACAGACAGACAGACAGTAACATTAACAACTCAAGGCTTTCCCGACGAGTTCCTTTTTAGGAGCCTGATTGATCTCATTCTTCAGTGACGTCTCATCAATCAATCTCACACTCACTCGCTAAACCTTGCCTTGACACCATCCAACCAAATTCTGACAGGGACCTGGATAACAGTGACCGGAAGCTGATTGTTATTTCGATATTAATTGTCCTTTTTCTTCCGGTCATCTCAGGACGAACTAGTCTAACTAACTGCCTACCTTAGTACCTACTACCTAGATAGGTACCTACGGAAACAAGACCTACGCTTGCAGTGCCCACGACACGGATCCATAACATCTCACACCGTAGGACGTACATAATAGGTCATAGCCAGTCCAAAGCTCTCTCTCTCTACATTTACCAAAGGACAGGATATTAGGACCCAACCTTAGTGGAACTGGAGGACCCTGCCCAGCCTACCTACATACGTACATACATACGTCTGAGTAAGAGGGGCTCTCGCTTTCAGTCAATCAATTAATCAATCAATCAATCCTCCCGCGCCCTCCGCTCATCACGTCCAGCCATCGTCTCCCTCCACCGAACACAGATCCATCTTCTCCGCCGAAGCTCACTCGACCCCCCTTCGCTTTGATTTTTTAAGTAATCTCGTCGCTCTTTTTGATCTTCTTTCTTATCCCTCTCCTCTTAATGGTGTCAACGACACTGCGCGTCATCTTCAGCTCTCACCATATCTGATACCATCGACCTCAACCCCTCAATGCGACCCGCCCGCGCTCATCAACCCTCAACGCCCTATACGAGGTAGACGCCCGAAACGCCAAGCCCGAGCGGCCCTGACTTTTGTTCTTACGACCGTTTCCACAACTTTCGTCACTACTTTTCCATTCAAACCACACCTGTCGTCGTCATGTCTTTCCGAGGCGACGACCAGCGAAGATATGGTCATGTGCCACCTGTACGGTACCCGGTTGCTGGTCGCGATCAAGAGTACCAGCAGCAACAGCAGCAGCAACGACAATCACCGTACGAAGACCTTGGACGCCGAGCTAGCTTCAACGGCGGTGATGATGCCGCCTATCTTCAGCAACCCACCAGCCGCTCTCCCGGCTTCGGCTCTGGCGAGGATGAGCTCTTCATAGACAACAACTCCGTCGCCCGCCCTGGCTACGGTTCCACCAACAGCGCCCTGTCGGGCTACCAGCACCAGTACCAAGACGTGCCTCCCACGCCTACGTATTCGTACAACCCTCAAAGCTTTGCGCAGTCGTCAGGCTTCTCGCGATCGACCTCTACCAACGCTCTCCCATACCGTAACCAGACTCAGGCCCAGCCCCCCTCGCGTTATGCCTCCAATGCCAGCTCCTACACGCCGCAAGCTTACGATCCGTCTGCTTATGCAAGCACCAATGTCCCACAACGACAAGGCTCCTACCAAGGGTATAACAACTATGGTCAAAACTATGGCTCTCAGACATCGCCTGGCTTCAGCCAATCCAGTGGAGGCTATCCGCAATCAGCGGCTTCGCCTGCTTTGTCGTCTGGGTTCGACCAGCCGTTACGGAGCCCCTCAACTGGTGGATATGACCAGTCCTATAGTCAATACCCAGGTCAATTATCAAACGGCGGAGCGTCATTCTCAAATGCCACGCAGCCCCCATATCCTACCACAGCGCAGATGCCTGTTGGGCCATACTACTCTGCAAATGAGCACAATTCACTCTACAACAGGGCATCCCGATCAAATTCCCAAGCCTCACCTCTCGGCTCTCCCTCGAACGCTGGATCAACTTCGCCCGGGCTACAGCGACACCCAACGAACGCACCGCTACCAAGCAGGCCTGTCGACGATGAACTTGCCTGGACCGCCGGACACGAACGGATTACGAGCGACAACCTGATGCAAGAATTGGAACTTGAGCTGGGCAGCTCTGGGCAAGGCTACCGTCCACTTCCGGAACCCGAGAATGGCCGATACGACGATGATTTTCATGGTCAACAGCTGCAGCGTTTTGATTCTGGTGCTACCACGATCCCCAGTACAGCTAGCCGAACGACTTCAGGGAGAACTGGTAAAACCGCTTACGAACCCGATGATGATGATGACGACGATGCGTATGGAGAGGCTGGTCTGATGGCTATGCGACAGGCCGAACTTGATGAACAGCGTTTCAGCACTGGGTTTGGATACACAGACATGCCCGTCATGGCAGACCCTAGCCCGGAGCCCACTCATACTCCCGGTCATACTAACTCTTTATCTACACCTCTGTCAACCAACACACTGACTACTCACCCCGAGGAGCAAACCCATAGCAGCGACAGCGACTTTGCCGGCGTTGACCTGGGAATGCTGGGTGGTGGCTTTGGCGGCACCTTAACTTATGGCGGAGATGTGGGATCACCGCCTAACTCATCCGGTCAAGACGTTGGTCGACCTCTCCCTACGCCAGGTCATTTCAACCGTGCGTATGATCAAACTGACAGCGTGCCGGCGTTCAAGACAGCAGAGATGGACTATGGCGGCACAGGGGGCTTGCAGCCACCTACACAGCACAGACTGAGCTTCGACGAGGAAGACGAGCGTGTATCACTGCGCTCCCGGCAAAGCGGAACAGACTCACCCAGTAAAGATGAACTACAAGACCTATTCTACCACCCAGGATTATCGAGTCGACCTCTGCCAGCTATCCCAGGGCCTGGGTCCGACAGTAGCTCGATGCTATCAGTTCAGACCAACAACCGTCAACAGTATCAGCACGCATACTCTCGTAGTTCAGACTCGCGATTTGGTGCGCCTGATAATCCTGAAGCTTACTATACTGCTGGTCAGCCCTATAATCCGCAGCCCGAGCGATCCATTTCATTGGCCGGGCACAGCCACACCCCTCAGGTGCAAGCACCCGCTCGCTCTAGGACCGATGCCGCCGAAGAACGGAGGAAACTTGCCAGACACGGTCACCAGCATGTCCCTTCGAACCAGTCTTTCCCCGAATATGAAACTCCTACTGGCTCAATAGCGGCTTTTGATGGAATCACTCTGCCAAGTGGCCGAAAGAAGAAGTTTGTGCCTTCAAAACTTAATGCAGCCGATTTCCGCAGGTGCCCGGAGCCATGGGCGCTCAGTGGCCTGGAAGCCTGGATCCGCGAGATGGGAGAAGGCGAGCAGGACCTAAGGAGCAAGTCAATCGAGGAAGCATTGATCAACTTGTTCACCGGCAAAATCCCGATGATGAACGTAGCAGACGCCGAGGTTCTCAGCACCCACGTAGTTACGTCGATGTTGGAGCGCGGTGTGCTTATACCGGAAGAAGAATGGGTCAAGTTCGGAAACGGCCGCATCTCTGGAGTCCTATGGCAGTTGACAGGCTCTGGATGTTATGCTCCCAAGGTGCACGATGAAGAGATCGGCGGCCGATGCTACTCGCACCATTGCACTCGTACCCTGAAGAAAGTTGATCTGGAGGAGTTGTCCCAAGATTCAAAGCCCGCTGATGAATGGCACGTCTTCTACGGTCTCAGCAAGGCCGACTGGGAACTGAAGCCGAAGAAGGAAGTTGACCGTCAGAATATTCTCCACGAAATCGTCACTGGTGAGGAGAATTATATCAAGCAGCTGGACATCTTCCGCATATATTATCGAGATCAACTTCGCATGATGCAACCCCCGATCTTGAAACCCGAAAAGCGAGATAAGTTCTTGTTTACGGTGTTCGGAAAGCTCGATCTGGTACAGGAGATCAACAGAGATCACTTGCTGTCGCAACTCAAGTATCGACAACAAGAGCAGGGTCCTTGGATCATTGGCTTCAGTGACCTGTTCCGAGAATGGATTCGTAAAGCCAAGTCGGTATATATTGAATATGCTTCGGCTTATCCAAACGCAGTCTATCAGGTTCGCAGAGAAGCCGATCGCAATATTCTCTTCAAGCGATTTTTAGACGATATGCAAAAACAGAAGGTCTCGTCTAAGCACGATTGGACGCATTATTTGATTGCGCCAATTCAGCGTCTTCAACGTTATACTCTTCTTCTTGAAAGCGTCGAAGGAAAGATGGTTACCGATAGTGAGGAAAAGACGAACTTGGCGAAGGCTATCGCCGAAATTCGACAGGTAACTCTAGAGTCTGATGCCAAGGTCGCAGAACAGAACAAGAGGGTCCAAATGATGGAGCTGAACAGAATGCTCGTTCTGAGGCCAGGCTTCCATTCTGTGTTAAACCTTGACCATCTCGGCCGTGAACTGATCTTCCAAGGAGACCTGCAAAGAATGGGATCAAGGGGAGTCAGATGGGTTGATACGCATGCCCTACTTTTCGATCACTACATGATTCTGGCAAAGACAGTGACACCGAAAGAGGGCAAGGACAAGAAGTATGATGTTTCGAAAGAGGTATATAAAATCTGCTGGCTGATACCATGAAACCATTACTAACACAACACAGCCTATCCCGATGCCCATGTTGTTCCCGGAGAGTGTCAATGATGAACCAGTACAGAAACAAAAGGGCATCACCGCTCCGCTAGGCAGGACAACAGCAGCTTCTGCCTCTACCACTCAACTTAACAAAGTGGGAAGTAACACCGGCAGACCTGGGCTGGAGCACGCAGCTACAAACTCCTCTCTTGGATCATCCCTGGCCCCGACTGGTTCCAACGACACTGAAGGTAGAATTCTGTACCCATTCAAGATCAAGCACTTGGGTCATGAGGTATATACCTTGTATGCATCATCAGCAAAGGACCGAGCCGATTGGTGCAATATGATTATCGAGACTAAGACACGACATGCCAAGGCTCTCTTCTCTCAGAACGCTGAACCTTTCAGATTACGAGTGCTTGCGGATGCTGCTTTCCATTACGACAACACCTCTATATATGCCAGGTATCCAAGTGTGCCAGTCAAAGGCACTCCTCTGGACCGGGCGATTCATGAGCTGGAAAGTGTTTTGGGGCCGGCTCAGGGCGTCGCTCCCGTGTGCCGTGCTCAAGTCAACTGTGCTACAAGCTTCACTGCCTTTGGAAAATCAGTGATCGCCATTGGAACCGATTATGGTGTTTACATATCAGAGCCATCGAACCCCCGTGGATGGCAGAGAGTACGTAATCCCTGTTTCCCCTTGTTTGATATGACTAACACTCTTTCTAGACGGTTCAAGCCAATCGTGTGACTCAGATCGCAGTCCTTGAGGAGTTCGCTGTCTGTGTGCTCATTGCAGACAGGAATTTGATTTCCTATCCCCTAGACGTAATCGCTCCAGTGTCCGACTTCTCAGCTCCTCTTAACGACAACCCCCGACGAGCTCCGCAGAGGCTGGCCAAAGATGTGACTTATTTTGCCACAGCTAAGATGAAGGACAGAATGCTTCTTTTCTATAAGCGCAAGGAAGGTCTACACACGTCGTTCAAGGTTCTCGAGCCTATTTTCCAAAAGTCTACCGAAAAGAAGTCGCGACTCTTTGGTGGACGTAAGACAAGTGGAGGGTCCGCAGAGACGTTCCGTGATTTCGACGAATTCTTCTTCCCAACCGAGTGCTACTCCCTCAGCCTGTTCCAAACATATATCGCTGTCGCAACAGCGAAGGGGGTTGAAATGCTCACACTGGACAAGAAGCAACCAATGTCGATTCCTGATCTCAAAGCACCGGCGATCGCTAACATTGCCGGCCGTATCCGGGATCAGAAGCCGTTGGGCATGTTCAGGCTCAATGAGAATGAATTCATTGTGGCGTACGAGGACTGTGCAGTTTACGTGGACAAGCACGGCGACGTCAGTCGCACACTTATCATGGAGTACACAGGCAAGCAGAAGAAGGCCCGCGGAGCGATCATGTATGGACAGTATCTGCTTCTTTTCAACGAGGATTATGTTGAGGTGCGGAATGCGGAAAACGGACGCCTGCGTCAAATCATTGCCGGGCGGGATGTGCGTGTCCTAGACCTCGGCGTCCGGGGCCCAACAGGCAGAAGCACATTAAACCCCCAGTCACACAGTAACGGTTATGTTCAGACGTCAAGCGCGGGTAGTGAAGGATCAAAAGGCACGGTCAAGATTGCCATGTCCCACCCAGAGCTTCCAGGCCGACAAATTGTTTTGGAGATGCTTTTGAATGACGGACACATGGAGAAATGAGAGGGATGAAGCGAGCGGCTGATATAATGGTTAGCAATGAAGATTCGTCCTGACGAGACGATCCACCTAGCGTGACAACAAGGTCTCAAAGCAAGCCTGCATGACTTGAAGTCACATAGTGGACATGCGATGGATGATTAGAAGGAGAGGAGCTCTCTTTGCTCGTGTACATGTACATATTAACTCTAGTTTCTCGCTTGATGTTCTACGGGCCTACAGCCTAACGATTGGATCTATGGCTGAGGGGAATCTTTGTGGCAGGGCGTTCATAGGTGGTGCAAGGAAGTTCCTGGTGTTATAACACCCATCATGAATGATACCTTAACAATATTAGAGAATAGCAAGTCACTATGACGGCTTATGATGACTTATGCGAGCTATCTACCAAGCATGCAGCGTTGGATCTCAACAATTATGAGAGGCTAGACGTGTCTTATCCATATTTATTTGTTGAATTCAACCCTACTTACTTTGCAGAATAATTACTCTACTCAACCTACACGAGTAAAAAAGCAACTACCCATTCCGAGAGATCACCTGTCCCACGAGTTTGAACTTCCGAAACCCCCTCCTTTTAAGCAGCATGCATCCAGTTTTAATGCAGAGTTCTACAGCCGGCACCTGTTGAGACGCTGCATGTTGTGGAAATAGAAACCATGAGATATGTCCAGTAAAGTCGTTAATTTACGGCAATTGTCTAGTCTGTCATAATTCAATGGCGAATTTAAGGCTTGACTTCCTGGATGGTCTCCTTGGCATCGGCCTTGATATCCTCAACGACACCGTGTAGCCCCTTCTTCTTCTCGGACTCGTAGCTGAGAATTCGGGTGACCTGGACGACACCAACCATTCCGAGGAAGAAGTTGACAGCAGCGAGGCTATAGCGGAGTGTGAGCTAACGTCTGAGTTGTGCAAAGAAGGATTTCTACGTACAGATAGTTCTTGGGCTTGATGATGAGGCACCAACGAGTCCAGATGATACCGGTGCAGGTAAGCGCAAGGTTCTGGGTGAAGGAGAGCTTCTCGGCGGGACGAGCGAAATCGGAGATACCGGCAAGGACAAGAGCCCACTACGAGCGACAAACCAAGTTAGCATGTGTGCTTATATCGTTTGTATCAACGTAGCCGTCTTCGTAGGCGGGATATCGCGAGTTGTGATTATCGTCAACGAACCTTCATGACAGGAGCCCTACAACCACGCATATTAGCAAACCCCATCCCCACTATCCAATCTTGATATTGGTTTGGATGGTCTCTCACCAGAAGTGCACAGTCTTGAAGCCAACCTCGCTCTCATACATGCGCTTGAACCAGCCCTGCTGCTGCTGTTGTTGGGCGCCATCAGTGCTCTGCCATCGACGGCCACTACCCTGGTAGAAGTTCTGGCGGAAGGTCTGCTGACGGACAGCCTGGCGGGCAGGCTGGGCGATGGTGGCCTGGCGGAAGAGAGGGCGCGTGGCGCGGAAGAGGGTGTTTGCGGACGAGGCCATAGTTGCTATGGAGTATGAATATCAGTATTCAAAAATCATGTATCGAATCGAGGAAGTCAGAACAAGTTGGCGCGCATTCGAAATATTCTGCGACAAGAACATAGGTAAAACAGGAAATGACGCAATTGCTTCGGTATCCAAGAACTCAAGAACTCAATCACTAACTTACATCTTTTCGGTGGAGGGGAGATGCTTCTTTGGACGGGACGGATTATAGGTAGTCTAATCGAGTCGAAAAGACGAGGTTCAATTGAAAGAAGCTTTGATTGAGAATAGGCGTTGGGGCAAGGGTCGGTCGCTGTCGCCCCGAGATATGGAGCCTACCTTTACCCACCTACAACTTTTCCAAGCTGTGGATTTAGTGGATGGTGCGCTAATTCCCGTCAGGTCTACTTATTCTTTTGGAGAGACTCTAAGCGCGATGCCCGGAAACCGGAGATATCGTGTGCCCGGACTTTGACGTGGGGGAAAATGTGGCAGCGGCACCGGAGCATATGCATAAGCACATTATGCAAACCGACAGCTTGCATTATTACGCTATCAGCTTTTATGCCACTCCGCCGTCAGTTTATTCCGCCCGAGTCTCATTGAGGATCCTTGCCAACCACAAGCTCGGAATTACTTAGCACTTCAAGGTCGACTCCCTCGCTGTCTAACGACTCAAACCACCCGTCCAATTCCCTCCACCTCACCATGTCGGCAAAGTACGCTTTCACAAAATCTCTCCGTGAGGTGCGATTCCTCTTTTGCCAAACTTCGGAGCAAAGCGCGGCTCTCCGGTACGTTTGAACCATCATTCAGTCCCAAGCAACGAACACGAGATCGTACACGACGAGCACTCAATTGGAGGAATTGAAATTCCCAAGACACTAGAGAACACTGCAAAAAGACTACAGAGCTTGAGGAACATTTGGACTGACTTTACTTGCGGCGACCCAGATCATTCATCACTCGATCGTATCCTACCATGAAGCGCAACAACCCCAACATTCCCATCTTGATCCGTGAAGCCGCCGGCACTCAGCCCAAGATCTTCGCCCGATACGGTTGGTATCCCCCCAAACTATCTGCAACTTGAACGACATGGCACGCATATAAAGACCCAGTGATACTAACATGCCATCCACAGAGCGAGGAGTTGAGAAGTCACAGATCCTCGAGGGTCTTTCCGACAAGGAGATTGAGGATACTGTCACTAGCTTGGTTCAACCTTCTCAATAGACGATCATTGTTTGATATTTGCGAAAGAGAATTGAAATTGGGAGGGCCGTCAAGTCAGGCCCCGCGACGATGAACTGTACATAAAGGTCAAAATCAGCATGCGACAGAAAAGTATTGCATCACTATAAAACCAATCTCTCGTCTCATGGGTCAGTCACTTTTGAGTAAGCGATTCCCATTGCTACAGAGTGCTTCCCAGAGACCGGCGTGTTTGATGAGATGAGATTGCTTGCTACCAACAGAACTCACTCAACTTCTGAAGGCTTTAGCAATATGGCTGACGCACAGTAGGCGGGTGACTACAAAGGAATGCGAGCAATCACCTGGCTGATGGCCGCGCCATACTTTGGAAATGTGCTTGATGTGCTATCCTTTCCTAACTGTTACATTTGTTTGATGTATCGTTAATGAATGACAGCCACCCAAATACCATAAAGTACTTAATGTCAGTAGACAATTCAAGTTGTCTACATTCATGCAAGTTCCACAAATCCATAACCCCCCGATTTCGTCCTGAGAATCCTCACGATGTCGTTGACCTTGAGTCAAGTAGTGAACACCAAAACCTGCGCATCTGTGCTCTCATATTCTGTGCCCCGTTTCCTCACACATTTCATCATTCTTTCATTCCATGATAAGGCTGTCGTTCATCCTTTGGTAACGGGAGAGCCCTCTCCTGATTCGGCTTTTTCCGCGACAGTTTTCGTTTTTGCGCCCCAGATTGGGGGTGTCTGTGGCTTTGATGGGGCGCGATCCCGAGATGCTGGAAGAGAAGGCCAATCATCATTGATCAGACCAGGCTTCCTAGTTCTGGTACCTGGCATTTTGGGAGTTCGAGGTGAATCTTGGGTTGCGCCCTCTGTGCCCTCGGTCTTTTCTTTTTGCGCGCCTACTGTAGCGGCTCTTTCCTTACCCTTTGCTCGCTTAGGGCCTTTCCCTGGTGTCTTTGCCTGATCCTGGTACACGCCCTCTTTATCATCTGCCGAGGTTTCCTTCTGAGCCGCTTCCGAGAGAGATCGTCGATATTTTGGGGTTGAAGTAACTGCAGCGGACAGCATGGGGTTCACCATAGGAGCTACTCCTAGACTGGACTTCAGTGGTTCCTGGATGTCATTTTGTGTTCGATTAGTTGTATCTTCAAGTGCATGCCTATCGGAAATATCGTGTCCACTAGAACCAGAAGCGATTTGTTTGTCAATAGGTGCCACTCTAGATGGTGAGACAAACTCCTGTGCCTTGGGGTTGAGTCGGCTCATTGCACTATTGTCAGGCCCGTGTCGGCTTGGTGAACCAGCAGAGGTAGAATCGTTCTGGCATTTAAAAGCAAAATCCGATGAATGAGGTGACACTTGGTGTTCTATGGGCTGCTCTGCAAGTGCTGACACAGTCATGATGGCACGGGGTCGACGTGTCTTGCCCATACGAAGCGAACCTCCCCTGCCGACTCTGAATCCCTTGCGGCCACGTGCGTCCTCATCGGGTGAGTCAGATTCATCGAGCGTGATATCCTGAGTGTTGCTATGCTTCTTGCTTCGTTTGGAAAACCCAGATGCAGAATGTTGTTCAGGATCGTCATGGTGTCGCTTTGTAGGAGAATATGATTCAAGTGGTTGATCGTCGGAGACAACTGTAGATGAAGGGCCGTGATGCGCACTTCCGTAGTCGTCTTGGAGAGCTTGGGTAGTCGGACGCACAAGGGGAGACTGCGAAATCTGAATTTGTTGGGATGTGTGAGAGTTGGATTCGTTGCCTTGAGACGTCATCTTATGCTTTGACTTCTTCTTCTTCGACTTTGGTTTCGGACCCTTTCCCTTCCCCTTCGGCTGAGCTGCCTGTGCATTATCTGGACGTCGGTTTACGTCTGAGATGTGGGACGGGGCATCTTGTTCGATAGGGTTGAGCATTTGGACTTGATTTGACTCACTCTGGCATCCAGTCTCGCCGACTTGAAAGGAAGCAGTGGCCATTTCCCGGTCTTGATCAACGTTCTCCTCCGTCGTTGTTCCTCGCCCTGCCGGTTCAGATGAGCTGAGAGTAGAAGAGCCCTTCTGCGTACATGTGGGAGACACCTGTTTTCCAGGAGATTGCTCATAAATGCTGCCAGTATCAGGGGTGAATGTCACAGTCTGGGTTGGAGTTGATAATTCGGATGTTGCAGCGTACGCCTCGCGCTTATCACCCTTTGAAACCCGCGAGTTTTCACCATCCTTAATAGGGCCATTGCTGGGTTTAGTTGGTGTAAGATTTCTGGAACGGTGAGGATTTAGTGGCATATGAATTTTTGCCCACGCTTGGCGCCTCTCCTTGATCTCATTTTCGGTGAACGCACTCGATACGCGATTGTGGCTCGTTACATTTCTGCCTGGGACGGATGTTGCGGTGTGTGGAAGGCGAGGCACAACCTCTGCACTGGTCTGCTTACCTGTCCTCTCCTCCGTGGCCGTTGGTTGTAATGCGTGTGCTTCTTTCGTGCTGAGAGAAGCCTTGGAAGGAGTATTAGGCAGTGAAACACGAGCTTTGGTCCCGTCAGTCCCGTTTCCGTCGCTTCTTGGACTGTATGAATCACATCGATCATTGCGATGGATGTCTTCCAGGGCTTCTTCGGCAGGTGGCTTTGTTTGCAACGGCTCGTCGAGGATTTGACCAACAGCCTCCAGTTGCGTAGTTCCTGGAACAGAGGTTTGGTTCTGGGAGTAGCTAAGTACGGCAGGAACGAAGTGAGGTAGGGTCGTCATCGGTTGAGGAGCAACAGAAGGTCGATCCAATACATGAGGTTGTGCAAATCCGGAGACAGCTTGTTGGCCACTGCTCTTGGGCCACATGTGGACATTAGCTGGGTTCGCCACAGAAGGATGAAGCATGCCAGGCGGAATTTTGTGAGCTCCTGCAACGCCAGGGGCATTGCCGGGCAATACGAGGCCGAAAGGATACGAGGAGAACGGCATAGATGGGGAATTTTGGTCAAGAGCCTCGCTAGGAGTTACCCGAGTCGGTGCTTGCTCGGAGAGCGTCCACTTGGAACGCATAGCTGGGGTGAAAGTAACCGACAGAGCATGTTCAGGCATGTTTCCGCCGCCCATTGTTAGCGCTTCAGCAACAGACGAGGGGTTGGTGAACCTGATAGCAGTCTGTTAGTAGATACGGTTTGCGCGATGGGTGGAACTTCAACGTACCTCACTATGAAGCGTCCCGGTTCCTTGGAAGGCAATGGGTATACTTCGTCCACAAGCCCGTATCGTTCAGATAAGCCAAACTTGATCCGTGACTGCATGTCTATCGACGATATTTCATGATGGGCTTTCACAGTGACGTGAACAGAGCGGTTGCGAGCCTCGCACATCTGACAGGAACAAGGAACATAATCCCTGATGGCAAAACCATCCTGAACGTTCTTACATGTCACTTGTATTGGGTCCGTACCTTCTCGGCGCCACTTGTTTTTCCATGGTCCTCCATCGCGCACCCTCTGGATGGATTCGGAACCAATATATGGTTGAGTAACAGGTGCTGTTGCGTTTCGCTGATTATGGCCCCCTCGACGGCCGGTCCCTTTACGCCCACCGCGCTGATAACCTCCACGATTGAAACCTGCGTTCTCGTTGTTCTGATACCAGCGGTTGTCGTTCGTCTCGGGACGATCCAGGCGGGAAGAGTTGCTGGAATTCTGACCCCGGTTGGGGAGAAAACTCTTCGGATGAAGAAATGGTTGTTGCATGCTTGCATGGCGGTAGCTCGAGCCGTTTGAGGCACTGTCTTGAGGGGCAAGCTGTCCACCTTGGGCAACGTGATTGAAAGTTCCAGAAGGATGGAAGCTGATTCCCAGAGGATTGTGCATCTGATTTGGCTGCACTAACCCCTCTTCGTAAACACCAGGAACGTGATTGGTATGGAGATTCGGGTCAAGTCTTTGCAATCGATTGAGAGTGTTCATCTCACCAAGGGATAGTATACCCTTGTGTTCCTGGGGACCCGAGCGAGAAGAATATTGGTTTTGTCGCTGGTTCCTCTTCGGCTTCTTGGAGGCGTCAGCCTGCAATTCGGCGTCTCTTTGCTTGCCGTTGTGGCTGGCGTCACCCTCCTTCGAAGTGCTCGACGTAGCCTGGGCTGGTTGCTAAACAGCGTTCGGATCATCAAGAGAAGGGCTGGAGCCAGTTTGCTGTGTACCACTGTTGGTTTGCTTTTCGGGAGTCCTCAGGGTTGAAAATTCCATTACGGTCGATGTTGGCAGTGATGTTGTCACTGTGGACTTGCGAGCTCCTATAGTTGCCCGGGGGTTGCTATGACCTCGTCTCCCAGCTTTCGTCGGGGTTTGTACATCAAACTCTTCTGTATCACGTTGTTTCTTAAACGATTTCTTCTTCCGCTTGGCTGAGGAGTTAGGAGCCGCTTGGTCTTTTTCTTCATTGCCAGATGGTGGGGATGGCACAGTATGAGAGGGCTCAGTAGATTTGCACCTGATTTGATGTGATACACGAAGAGTTTCCCGAGTCTCTGAACTGATCATCTCGGTCTGTTCTGTCAACACTGCGTCACCATTACTGTGAGCGACAGGTCCGGCGGCGGCAGCAGACTGGTGCAGGGCTTCCACTGCACTGGGTACGCGCTTTCCTGATGGTGACTGATAGTAGTGTTTGCCGTTTGTTACATGAACGGGCGCCGGAGCCTTCTTGGAAGTTGGCGAAGCTTGGTGGGGGCTAGCCGCTGGAGCTGGCGGAAGGCCCGAGGGCTCAAAGATCCGTTGGCCAGCTGTAACTTCGTTAACTTCAGGTTATATGTGGTGTTTTTGATGATTGGTACATACCAAGCCAGTTTTCAAGGTTGTTGTCAGCGCAAGACTTCACCAGATGATTTGGCTTCACGTCCGAACCTAGCCTTAGCTTTTCAGGGGCAAGTAATAGAGAGCGACGGTGTGTAAGAGCGCTTTCAATGAGCGCAATAATTTCAGAATGAATACTGCCAATCAACTTCCAATCTTCCTGGGTGATAAGTGCCATGAGAGGGCCTTTGGTTTCATCCCAGTCCTTGAGCGCCTGGCAGTTGGACTCCTTGTACACCCATGAATCAGCCCAGAGGCCGACTTCAACAGCATTCGTCTTTCTCACGTCTTCAGCGATGATTCGGTTCTCATCATAGAGATGGTTGACCACATTCCAGAGGTTCATGGCTCCATAGTTGTAGAGATCACAGGTATCGAAATAGGTCCACAAGTCGTCCCAGCAAGAGGGTTTCTGCATGTACTTCATGTGATTCCAGTAGAGCCTGCGAAGCGAGTTACAAACGGACTGTATTTCATCCTTGTTCCAGAGGTGTATGCGACGTTGGGGCATCAACTGGTCCATTTTACGGAAAGGCTTTTCTCCACATTGTGTAGAGAAAATGGCTCCCGCTTCGATGCGAGGATTCGTGTAAAATCCGACAGGAAGATAGTCTTCAAGGTAAGTCTGCGGGACACCGTGGGTGCCAGGGGTCTGAAGCATCTTGTAAACATTGGGCAGACCGTTGGGGTAGAACTCTTCGAAAGCTTCGCGCAAGTTGGGCGGCTGCCCGCTTCCGTGGACCCGGTTTGGGTCCAAGGCCTTCTTTGGCGATGTCGATGGCCCCATGGTTGGTAAGTCACCCGAGCGGGATGAGGGTTAGGTTTAGATACAGTGCTCCCTATAATAAGTCATTAGCGAACGGTGTGTAAGATGCAACCATGTTTAATCAAGGTGCGTGTTGCAATGTGGTTCGTATCGAGCTCGTGCATGTGATGAGGTGAAACGTCTGCGAAGACAAATCAAAATATGCCAAAGGAGGGTATATTGCTTACCTGGAGAACAGAAGCGCTGCACTGCAAAATCAATTAAGGGGAAAGAGCGGTTCGATTCCAAATGAACACGGAGGTGCAAGTGTAAAGGGGAGAGTAGGAGATGACGGTCGCTCCTTCTCAACAGTTCAAGGCGATGGGAGAAAACGCAGGCAATGCGGATGACAGGTATCCCAAGTGTGCGGATGAAGAAGGGGGGGAGAGAAAGACCAGAGGAGATGAAAAGCCACAGGTGATGAAGAAATAAAAATAAAGTAAGATCCGTTTGAGCTGCAGGTACTGCACTCGTGGTCGTTGGCACTGGCACTGGCACTGGCACCGACTGAGGCTGGCGCTGGTGCCTGGTATTGGCAAGTGAAAAAATTGAATGGAAATACTATCCAAGGAAGAGTTAAAGATCCTTTTGCTTGGCCTCCTGTGATTCAGGGACTGCAAACTGCAAAAAGTCCCGATGCAATCTAACCTCCTGTAGATGGATGGTTGACACCCTGCCTACCTCAAGTCAGAGCCGGTTAAACTTGAACCTGCACAAAGAACAGAGACGGAAGAAAGTCGTCGTGTATTGCAAGTTTGGCAATGCCGTGTTTATACACAAAGAGCACAGTCGGCCAAGTCAGTCGCAGATCGAAGATGGGTGCTTGCTGTTTCCCGCTGCACACAACCACCTCGACCCGCCGCCCATAAGCAATAAAAGTTGTTTGCGTCCCAAATCCACTTTCATTCACCCGGGAACTGTTTTATTCTATCTCGATTAAATAACAATACGATTCGATCGGACTGTATTGACGCTGGGTACCTGCCGCGATTTGAGGCACTCTCCCGAGTATAATGGGGACCGAAACTCTGCAACTTTTGGCTGGGAGTGCATTATGAACAGCTGCTCGTAAACTTAGTAGAGTATACTTCCAAATCTAGAAGCATTCGAATCTGGCTAAAACTTTGGTTGAGTTACCATATTGGATTAATCTTTTATTCAAGAGCAGTGTATCAACATGAGTCGCCGTCATTGGACAGTCTTTCGGTCATTGGCAACAAGTATATAAAGGGGGGCATATGGTAGGGTTTGAAGTTTCTCTAGAGTAAGTTCATCACTGCTGTTGCTTGAGAAGCTTGAGAATCTCAGACTCGTTTTCGCCAGTAATGGCCTTGCCATTGTTCCAGTCTACAACCTAAGGATGATATTAGCCGAGAGGTACTGCCACAGGAAGATAGCTTTCACATACCACTGGTCGAATGAAGTTCTCCTTGCTTTCCTTGAACTTCTTGAGCGCATCCTTCTCGGTATTTGCGCCGTTGATCACCTTGGGAATGCCGCCGGTACCAACATATTCCAGGATCGTCTTAACTTGGTCTTCTGTTGGGGGATCCTCGGTGATGTTGAGCTCAAACTCTTCTCGAATAGGAGCGGTCTGGGCAGAATGATCGCTTGCCTGGTCGAGAGTGGCGCCAGAGGATGCGTTGGCGGAGACCTGCTTGAGAAGGTTTGCGACTCTGACGGATGCTGGAGAGCTGGCCTTGTGAAAGACCGTCACGATATCGAGGGTTTTGTGCTACTCATTGTTTAGCTATCAATTCCATTATCCGCGGGCTTCAAACTTACAAAGCGAAACATTTTATCTGTTTGATTTTGTATTGTGTTTGCTAAGGGAAGATAAAAGAGAAATCACGATTGTACAAGAGAGGTTCACGTTAGGGCTCCATTTGGCATAGCTACATGAAGCTTGTCACGCCGAATTCCATATGACGACTTAATGGGCTCAGTGTTTACGTGATCTGTGCACGACCCCACTACCGCCCAGCTAGTGGACAACAGAAAAATTAACTTTTGAGCTGCAGGGTGTAGAAATAAGTTATCCAAGAGCTCCTTCTGGAATGCCTAAGGCTGACTTAATAATTTCATCTCTCGTACTTCCGGCAATGAAGTTTTCTGATCGTTAAAGAGGCTTAACAGCAGCCTATCAGCTTATCGAGGGGTAACAGAAAACACAAAAATGTAAGTTTGTTAGTGTCAGAAAGTCAACAAGCAGATAGTTTACTATCTAGTAAGATGGGCTTTGTGTATGTATCAGTTGGTACGTGATGCTTTCAATGATAGACAGTAAAGTTTTGGCTGTTCGAAACAATCGCTGGATTGGCTGCCAGTAGATGCTGTGTCCTGAGGACCGAAAGTATAGTATCGGACGGAGAATAACGAAGAACTGGAAGGTTTGTATCACGCTTGGAGTGTCGGTTTAGTCGACTCAATACGTATCGTATAACCTAGTTATGATTCGAATCCAACTTCATTTTGGAGTATATCCTGAACCCGCCAAGCTCGACTTTGAACGAGCCGAATTAATGTAGAAGATTCATGTAAAAAGGCATAATTCCGGTGTCAGTTTACACAGTTCACCAAGTATTACATGGTGAATGGAATAAATATTTTGAGTGAGATAATGACAGCATTATCTCTTTTTACTTCGTATAAGAGTTTTTGAAAGTGCTACCGAAACAACTCCTGCTTGCATAGGGTATGTAAGAGGTCAAAGTAAAGGCCGAAATAATAGCAATGACCTAGAACCCAATGCAAAGGAAGCAAATGTACAGGCAGTCCCTTTGCGGTATCCAAATTCATCAGGCATCGGTAGCACACGAAGATCGATTTCGCGCGTTTGTTCGTACACGGGTTACTATTGAAGACGATCAGGGGAGAGCCGCCTCGCCAAGTTGTGCAGAACCGCGTGCACTAGAAGATCAACAGCAGCAAGCATGTGTTGCAGAACCCTAAAGAAAGAGCTAAATCTCTGCATTTCCCTTATGACGTATGTGCTACGATTCAATGCATTTTTCTTTTGTTGTTGCGACCAAGCACTCTTATAATGACGTATTCTATGAAGTCAGGTTGTGGAGAAGGCGTATGACCATGGCAGTGGCAGCGATTCATCGTTGAGAGTTTGAACTACAAAAAGGTCTCACGGTCGATTCAAAGCTTCTCTCTCATACACACTGCATCTCGTCCTTTCATACCCATTCCAAACTTTTCTCTCCTACCAAAAAAAAAAAAAAACAACCACAACCTTCTTCAAATCTTCATCATGTCTGGCTACTCCAACGTTGGTAACCGTGGCGTTTACGAGGCTGGCGACCAGAGGAACATCTCTGAGGCTGAGCGCAAGGCCCAGGAGTCTGACCCCTACAACGAGGGCAAGGAGAACTCCCACAACAACCTCGACTCTAGTAAGTTACTTGGAATGCGAAGATAGAACGAATTGATACTAACAAACTCGCAGAGGATGAGCGATCCATTGCCAACCGACTCGCTGCTGAGGAGAAGAAGTCCGAGTCTGGTGACGACACTGAGACTGCCCAATTAAAGAAGGACCCTACCCTGCCTGTAAGTCCAGTCGTACCCCGGTCGTGACATATCATTCTAACGTCAATCGCAAGGCTCGCGCTCACGGTAACGAACCCTCCAAGGGCGCCAAGGTCGATGCTGAGTTGCAAGCTGAGGAGGAAGAAGAGCTGAAGCGCAAGGGCAAGGCTTAATTGTACCAATATTTAGATCACGAGCCGCTTCATTGCAGGTAAATGATGCGGAAGGGATGAATTAATGAACAATAATTGAAGTCATATCTCAAGCGCTACATCGTGATCAACCTAGTATGGGATAGTCATCATAGCAGTGCGCGACTGAGCTACAGGGTCGTATTTTCAGCAGGCGTCAGCTTCATATAACCACATGGAAAATCATCGAAAGCTCTATTATTACACATACAACTTGGCGTGAAGTATACTGTCGTGCTTTATCAGCTCCTAACATATGCAAGAAAGCGAACATTAAAGTTGAAAACATCGAGCACGTCGAAAATAGTCAAACGTCATTAGCGACCAGAAAAATTAAAACAAAAAATGGGCTATCACCGTAAGCATCAAGTGTCAAGAGTGCGAAGTATTTGAGAAACACATCTTATGTTCATATTGCATAGAGATATCTAAGTACATATCATAAACCAAGCGGGCTAACAGCTTGACGAATTATCGGAATAAAGGTACTAGTACCTAGTGTATCACTATTGTCTAGGTTAGCCGATGTAGCGTAACAGAATATGCAAGACTAAAATAATAGGAGGTTTGGTGCTTTCAGAATATGTAAGAATTGAATATCAGTTGTCCACCCGATTTAGCTACTCCGGCGAAAGAGAGCCATCCGGTAGAATCAATCGCAAATTACCTCATCTTGAAGCAGGACAAAAAAAAGGGACAAAGGAATGCTCAAAGCTTACCTTGATGCGCTCGGCAAGATGTTGTCGTTGTCGTTATCATCACCTCTTAAATTGTAAGAGAAGGGAATTTGTCTGCAGAAATCTTCAAGTCGACCAGAAATTTTCTTTTCAAGTTCTCGCAGGCCTGGCCCGTGCACTACTGTCGGGTACTCCGTTCGCGTCAACGGAACGGCAAATACTTAGTCCGACAGATTAGACCGAAAGTTAGGGCAGGCACGCACAGGTTCTTTTTCTGCTCACCATCAAAAAGACCTTAGCGATTTCAAGGTCCGCGGCTCCAGCAAACAACCAACTAACGGGACAGCATAATCGACAACTGGTATGAACCTCGACTCCTACGATCGCAGTTGAATTCGAATAGACACTGCGCCCGCGACTTTTTGAACATTTCGACTAATCGACAACTATATAGATCACCGTCACAATGGGCGACGCAGTCATTGAGGGTTCGAACTGGCGCCTCGTTGAGGTTGGCCGAGTCGTTGTTATCAACGGCGACCACCCCTTCGCTGGCCACCTGGCCACGATCGTCGAGATCATCGACCACAAGCGAGTAGGTTTTTCCTGCTTCGATTGCAGCAACACACGATATTGACCCTCGTCACAGATTCTCGTCGACGGTCCTTCCGCGAACGCTAGCCTCGCCACTCCCCGACAAGCTGTTCCCCTCAACAAGGTTCTCCTCTCCTCTCTCGTTGTTGAGGGCCTGAACCGCGGTTCCCGAACTGGTGTCGTCCGAAAGCTCTGGGAGAAGTCCGAGATCGACTCCAAGTGGGAGCAGACCAACTGGGCCAAGAAGCGGGACCAGATGGAGCGAAGGAAGGCTCTTACCGACTTCGAGCGTTTCCAGGTTCTCCGACTCAAGAAGCAGCGACGATTCGAAGAGCGCAAGGCTCTGGCCAAGGTCAAGGCCTCCGCATAAATGGGTTATTTAGCTGGAGTCACGGAGGGTGCTTGAAAGTCGGGTTTAGATCAAGTGGCACGGAACAGGGTACGAAACACAATCACGGCTGTATAGAGGCTGCTGGATTCTCTTTTCGCTCCGTTCTGGAAGGCTGTATGCCACATTTCATCGTCCAGATGAACGGCGTCAATACGGAAATTCTGAGATCAACTGAATTCAAAGCATGAGGAGCACCAAAAAGAACATGGATTCATTGTGAAGTGTAGCCAAAATAAAAATGAAATGAATACCCCCTACTCTCCGCTGTGCTTGCATCTGCTTTGCCCTGTCTCGTTGGTCAATTGATTGATATCCATCGCCATATTAACCTTAACTAATTACCACTGCCTCAATGTCCATTATTTTCCGTCCCTCGCCACTTTGAGAATGGAGGGGGATCCGAGGAGTAGGTAACGGCGCAAAGTTTGATTACCTAATACGCTTAGTTCCCACCTCCCACCAAGCAAGCCCTAGAATTATCGCTGTGCGAGATCCCCATCACAAAACGAGGACGTGAGAGAACAGGCCAGCAAACAGACGTATCTGGGACCAGAAAAACAAGTAAGTACGCAGCTGCGGTCCTGTTCATCGTGTTATTCGGCTCTCGATTTTTGCGGTATTGGGAGCATTTTTGAGCCACAAATATCTCGCCAGAAGAGAATTGCTGTTAGCTAGAGTTACTAACATCTGTGCCCGCACCAGTCGCCAAAATGTCGAACCCCCGCGTTGAAGAACTTCCCGACGAGGAGCCCAAGAAGACCACCGTCCAGGAGCACGAGGATGACTCTAGCGACGACTCCGAGGTTGAGGAGGTCGGCGAGGGCCAGCTCCCCGCTGGTTCTACCGTGATCCACAACCGCAACGAGAAGAAGGCTCGCAAGGCTCTCGAGAAGCTGCATCTTACCCGCATCCCTGGCATCACCCGTGTGACTCTCCGCCGACCCAAGAACGTGAGTGATGGGGAATTCTGAAGCGACATTGGAGGGGTAAATTGAGGAACGGTGCTAACCGAAGTGCTCCAGATCCTCTTCGTCATCAACACCCCCGAGGTTTACAAGTCCCCCAACAGCAACACCTACATGTAAGCCAATCTCACAAATACAGTTAGCGACTCCCTTCTGACCATGAATTCAGTGTCTTCGGTGAGGCTAAGATTGAGGACGTCAACGCTGCTGCTCAACAAGCTGCCGCTGCCCAGCTCGCCTCCCAGAACGCTGAGGACCACTCTGGTCACAACCACGGCGAGCCCAGCAAGGCTGTTGAGGCCGACGAGAAGAAGGAGGATAAAGAGGACGACGAAGACGACGAGGAGGAGGAGGAGGAGGAGGTTGATGCCTCTGGACTCGAGGATAAGGATATCGAGCTTGTCATGACCCAAGCCAATGTCAGCCGAAACAAGGCTGTCAAGGCATTGAAGGAGAACGACAACGATATTGTCAATTCCATCATGGCTCTAAGTATCTAGGCATGACTTTTTGACCGGACGATCTTCCACAAAAGCATGTGCATGGGACGAACACTGGGCTCTGTATTAGTTCTGGGCGAACTGTACTCTGCGAATGGAGTTGATGTCAAACAACGGGAAAAAAATCAAAGGGAAAACACCCACATCCGTCAAACATTACTTTTGCCATTACATACGTGATATTATGTTAGTGGGCCAACAATAGTGACTTAATTCTGATATAACTTGTCTCTGGTATATATATATAAAACTAATTTCGTCCAGGTACAATCGATTAACTGTATTCTGACACTGACAACTACTTTGGACATAGCAACTACTACTGTCCATTTTGCATCCGTATACTTCAGTTGGCTGTTTCCCTTGAAATTCAAATGAACCCATGGAAGCTTTCAATCAATGAGGGGTCCGCCCGCCGGATGTTCAAAATCGATGCACGTGACCTGCTAGCGCCCGGTTGTTCCCTGGAACTTCGGCAAAGTCATCAAACAATCAAATCAAGATCATTCTCTTAGCCCTCTAGTTAGACATCACAACCTTCTTCAAAATGGCGACTGTAAGTTTAATTCATCAATTGGCGCGTGTAACTGATCGCAGAGGCTGTCAAATTTCCCCCCCGGTCCCGATCCCGCACCTCTACGTCCCACGATATCATGAGCTAATTTTCCCCTTCTCCGACAGCGAAGCGCAGCTCTCAAGCTTGACTGGACCAAGGTCACCAGCTCCCTCGGTCTCCGTGGCCAGACCGTTGCCTCCCTGCAGGCCTTCAAGAAGCGCAACGAGGACGTCCGCCGCAAGGTCCAGCAGCTCCAGGAGCAGCCCACCACCGTCGATTTCTCCCAGTACCGATCCGTCCTCAAGAACCAGGCCATCGTCGATGAGATCGAGAAGCGATTCAACGCCTTCAAGCCCGTTACCTACGATGTCAGCCGACAGCTGAAGGCCATCGACGCCTTCGAGGCTGAGGCCGTCAAGAACGCCGAGGCCACCAAGCAGGCCGTCGACCTCGAGCTCAAGGACCTCGCTGCTACCCTCAAGAACATCGAGGAGGCCCGACCATTCGAGGACCTCACTGTCGTACGTATCACCATATTAGAGGATATTGGATTCATTCTCACATTGTATAGGACGAGGTTGCTGCTGCCGAGAAGTCCATCGACGAGAAGACCGACCAGCTCGTCTCCAAGGGCCGATGGATGGTGCCAGGCTACAAGGTACGTTGTCCAGTTTATAGGATATGTGACAGTACTGACACCCACTGCAGGAGAAGTTTGGCGACTTGGCTATGGTTTAGACGAATTGCGACGTTCCCTTTCCGCCTTCACGTTGTGTACTCTAGCATTGTAGATAAGAGAGAACTGGGGGCCGAACCCAGGTTGTCCTCATACCCAAACATCTACAAAATTTCCTCTGTGCCTCATAATATCTTATTCTCTGAACGGGTCAGTTTGGACTGGTGTCTGGAGGTAGCATAGTGCTGAGAACATGCCCAATGCCTAGAGCAACGTTACGTTTCATAATGAGTGTTGTCAAAGGGTGAAAAGAAAGCTATGTATTTCAAAGTCTATCAAGCGCGTTGCATTTCCATCAATAAGATTGGGCAAGAAAAAATTGCGAAGTAGGTGATCTTGGTTGTTTGCGTCGTTCAATCTACCTAGAGTAGCGCGAACTGAATCTGGTCTCTCATTTACAACAAGCAAGCCGTAACTATCTTCTTGAAATGCCAGCCATGCATTTGCTAAGTGTAAAAAACTACAAATGCCGAATTAACCTCGAATACCTATAGCCTCTCCCGGTATTTCAAGTCACTATTCATTATTTATACTCTTACGGGACACAAACGGCAATGAGAGCGCATCAATAACAAAGACTATGTCTCTCGCCTGGTTCACTGTTTTGTGTTTTGCCATATACACAAGCTGCATACCCTATATCTTAAAACCATCTTTCTCTGATGAATATGTTGTTACCCATCTCTAAACTCCAGATACCAGGATAAGATGCAACGTTCGAATTCTTTCAACTAGTTTTTGAAACGCAATGGAAACCTAACATTTTATAAAACCGAGACCGAAACGTAAACAAATAATTGTTGCCCTGCTCCGTATACACACACTCGACAATGCAAAGCTCCTTAAAGCGAAGTTTTCTTCCGATGTTTCGGTACTCTCTCATATTCTCTGCTAACTATGTCTATAGGTTGTTACAGGGAGTTTCTTCTAGGTAAATTCATGTCACGTGTGGCAGTTTATTGTTTTAGCCTGAATGTAGTGGCCAACCACTTACATAGTTACACCATATCCCTTGTTAAACTACTCGGTTGGTTCTGGCACTTTGATTGTAATATTGAGTACCTTTTACCATAAGAAATTATGAGCTTTCCAGATCCTGAGCTCGCGAGCTATGTTTTCAAGACAGCCCCGCCTTTGAATCCCGCTTGGCTGGAACATGAGGATCAAGTTAAGAAGAGGGGTCCCCCTCAGACATTCAATACTGTCGAAGAGAGACAACCTATTTATGCTCGAGAGTGCCGTGATCTCTACGAAAAAATGACTGAGAATGGGGCTCGAGACTATGGTTTATCTCAGGGTTGCATCAAGAAGGAGTTTACAGTGTCCTCGTCCGTGGATGGCTACACAATTCCCATCCTTCAACTAGAGCTTGAGGAGAATGAGAGTCACGGACCAGAGATCATAGTAATCTATTTCCATGGAGGAGGCCTAAAGGTTGGCGAGGCAGATAGTGAAGAGCTTTCGTGTCGGCATATCGTCAAGTCAGGGGTGGCGAAGATCCGTCTATACTCCGTGGGCTATCGTTTAATGCCCCAGAACCCAGCCAAGATATGCCTTTCAGATTGCCTAGATGCATTCAGAGCACTTCAAATTCCAGGCGTGAAAACAGTCGTTGCTGGGAGTTCAAGTGGGGGGCAAATGGCTTCTGCTATAGCTCAAACGGTCCCTCGGGGATCAATCCATGGCCTGCTGCTAAGGTGCCCTGTTACAGCCGATAGAGCCAGTGGCGAAGAATTCGTGCCCGAGAAACTGAGCCCATACCACACAAGTGTATCCCCTACTTTCATCACCTCTTTGAATGGATACCTAAACCGGGATGTGCCAAGGGATGATCTTGAGAAACTGCCTCTGGAAGCTACCGAAGCAGAGTTGAAGGGACATCCTCGAACATGGATCCAAGTCACCTCCAACGACACTCTTTACTCAGATGGGTTGTGTCATGGGATGCTCCTCAGGGAGGCAGCGGTTGAAGTCAAAATGCAGATTGAGGTTGGCTGGCCGCATACCTTCTGGCTCAAAGCTCCTCACTTGGACTTTGCTTTGGCATGTGAAAAGCACATGGTGGCAGGCTTGGAGTGGCTTGTCCATTCAAAATAACACACGGTAAAAATGGTATTAGATAGGTATGTTGAGCGATTAAGGATAGCTACCGTGCGACAAGTGTCTGATTGCCAATCTACAGGAGTGACATGAAGGAAGCGGTCGTTCAAGTCGGTGCACCCCTCAATCGGGATTTCTATTTGGAGACAATTACTCGCAATAGTTGAAACCAGGTATTCTCACTGATAGTTAGCCAGTAAAGGCGGAAGTAGACAGGATAAATAGAAGTAGCCTCCTTATTAATCGGTTCAGTGACAACAGACGCTTTCATGTTCTTTATATCCACGGAGTCTCTTGTAGTGATATGGAATATACGACACGGCTTCCTTACAGACAGTGTACCAGGACAACGTCTGGCTTTTGTTATTTTTCCGTTCTTCATCTTTTTTAAGCAAGTCATCAGATTCGGCATATGACGAAGGTTCATGGCGATGTTGTTTTATCTTAACGGGCTCAAGCATACTTCGGTTTCAACTCAAAACTAGACTTGTGACCGAGAAATAAGAGGCGATGCTGGGATTTGGATACGAGGTTGGCATAATCGAACTCACCCCTAGACATCTTACTGGCACTGCTTATATGCTGGACGTGGTGTTACTAGGTAGGCAAGTCTTACAGGCCGATCACATGCTATTGATAAACTTGATCTGCCGGTCATAAGATCGTCGAAATCATTGTGCATGCTTTGGATAAACGAAATCTCTCGGTTACAAGATAACGCCAAGCGCAAACCTGTAAGTGCTCTTGTATCCAGCCAAAAGTCGATAGGAAGGTTCTCCAGGAGACATCAGTTGGCCCCAAACTCCAGCATTTGTGTTCATGACTTGGTCATACGAGGCTGTCCAAGTCTTGGTTCTTTTTTAAAACATTTCTTATTGCTTCATACTTCCTTCAAGGCTTCGCGTACTGAGCAGTCCACTCCTTAGCGGTTGCGATAGCCGCCTGCTCGTCCTCCTTCCAGCTCTTGGCAACATCGGCAGCGAGAGGGTCGTCGGGGTTAGGGGCACCGAGAAGAGCTTGAATCGAGAGAAGGATAGTTCGGATCTGAAGAGCGGGAGACCAGTTGTCTGGAATATTTGTCAGCTGTGTTGCCTCTGAGCACCATGCCTCGATATAAAACCCACTCTTGAGAACATCAAGACAGATACGACCAAGCTTATCGACGTTGGGGTGGAAGATCTTGGTTAGGAAACGGATCTTGGGAGGTGTCATGGGGTAGTCGTCGGGAAGGAAGAGCTCAAGGTTGAAGACACCGCCTGAAAATGTGGTCAGAGTTGAACGAGATTGTCTGCATCAAGGGAAAACGTACCCTCGTAAGGAGACTGAGCAGGGCCGTGGATCTGAACATCGAAGTATCGGAGGTTATCTTCGTGAGGGACGGCACTGATTCCTGGGACACTATATCGCGAGCGGTGTTAGGATGCGATCTGAGGGCGCAAGACAGGACCCTTGTGTCCGGGACGGATAACCTACGGCTCGGCCATGAGCCTTTCTGTCTCTTTAATAATACGCTTCGGAAGAGCCATTTTTGGAATACTGATGGAAGCTGGGTCGTGTATGCAGAATGTTGTAAGTGTGCGCGAGGTTCGACGTTTGTGTATTTTGGTAACGGTATCGTGTCGTCGTAGCCTTTGTGTTGAGGACGAGTGAAGGGTCGTGGTCAAGATGAAGTTGAATCCTTGAAATAAGGCGGGCACTTAAACTAGGTACTAAGGTAGCAGGCATGCACTATTCCGTAAGGTAAGTAGGTACTGCTTGGGCTACGGCGGGGCAGGCTGATATGGAAGTTATCTACCTAGGTACCTACCTAGGTAGGTAGATAGACTAGTAAAATCGAGGGGCAATAAATAGCAGATTGTCTTGTTAGTTGCAACGTTTAAAATGTCAATAACTACCAGATATTTATATGACTAAAAGAGACACTTCAGAGGTGAATGCTGGAAAGAAAACATGATTCAATAAGTACCTATCCAGGTATCTTGGCACTCACTTATCTTCTATATGATGCCTTCCATCTCTTCAGGTTGTGTGTCATACAAAAAGAGTCCCACGACATGTGCCCGATACAGGAAGGTTGCTGTTTCGTTAGGTGCCAGACCTGGACCAATTATATCAGTGGGGAATGTACCTTGGCACCTCAAACAGCAGGGGAGGTACTTGTGCGACGTCGCAACGCGCTTTGACCATCTCCTTTCAGCAACCACTGGAACGCGAGCTTCACTAACCAACTTCATGAACAACACCTTGTATAAACAGTTTCGCATTCACAATAGCCTTCAATAGGCCCTTTCTTTTTTCTTTTTTGTTTGGGTTCGGCCACCTTTAAGAAGAGCTCTCTATTCTTTCTTGCTCTTACGGATAATGACATGATCAGAAGTCCCTTCGTGGCAGAACGCCGTATACTACATTCTTGCCTCATACGAACAACGACATGAAGCACGTCGTGATAGTCTCTCCAAATATCCATCATCATGCCGTCATTTGACCAACTCGCTGATGCTCCTAAGAAGGGCAAGGTTATCAAGTCTGCCTATGATAGCGAAAGCTTCGAATCTGATGGTACTATTCACGTTGACGGTCTGGTCGGTTCAGCTACTATCTCTCCTGCAGGACGAGATGTCGCACTAGCTTCGTAAGTCAGAAGATGTGACTGTATGTGCACACATCCAACTGACCATTAACAGGCCTGATGGGCTCGCAATCATAGACCTTGATTCGCCATATAGTCCTCCTCGACGATTGAGAACTCATGGTCTTCCTTGGCTCGTCGTGGATGTTCAATGGTCCCCCTTTGCTGCTCGTGACTACTGGATCGTCTCGGCTGCTAATCATCGTGCCCTTGTGTGGAATTTGAACCGCAGAGAAGACTCTAGCTCAGGCGCGATCGAGCACTCGCTGCAAGGCCATAGTCGCGCCATCACTGATGTCAACTGGTCTGCTCATCATCCCGACCTCTTGTCAACTTGCTCAGTGGATGGCTATATTCACGCATGGGACCTCCGAAGACCACGCCAGCCCGTTCTTACTTTCTGCGATTGGACCGCCGGTGCATCACAAGTCAAGTACAATCGTCAGGCTTCTCACATACTTGCTTCAGCCCATGATCGATGGCTACATATTTGGGATGAACGTCGCTCTTCCGAGCCTCTTAAATCCATAAAGGCCCACAAATCCAAGATTTATGGTCTGGATTGGAACCGCTCAGACCCCAAATCTATTGTCTCTTGTTCTATTGATAAGAGAATCAACTTCTGGGATTATAGTGCAGAGGAACCCCTGCAGCACACCATTGAAACTGGCTTCCCAGTATGGAGAGCTCGTCACACCCCCTTTGGGCACGGTCTGCTGGCGATACCCCAGAACGAGCCAGGCGATCTCTACCTATACGACACGCGGTTCAATCCGGAATCCAAGTTGACAACTCAGCCAATTGATGTTTGGCCTGGCCACGGAGATCACAAAGCAAAGGAGTTCCTATGGAGATGCCGTGGCGGTATAACTGACGATGGCAAAGATAACCGTGAATTCCAGCTCGTCTCCTGGGGCACAGACAATGAACTCAAGCTGCAATGTATTGACCCCAAGACTTTTGCTGCCATTGGACACAAGCGAGGCATACCGGCAGATCCGGCTATCAGTCTCACACGAAAGGGTGCTACATATAAGACGTTCCGTACGGTGGACGAGACAGCAGACCGTGATCGGAAATCTGCTACTATGAGCGATCACCGCCCTGGGACCAATTACCACAAACAAAGCGCACTAACGCTGGGTATGCGATCAGGAACGTCCCAGAGCCATCGTGCGGCAGTGGCATGGCGAGGCCCTTCGATGAAGGCCAAGGTTCCTGGAAGGGCCATCGACCGTAACCAATCACAGATAGGATGGATGAAGGGAATCGCCATGACCAAGAGAAAGGCGTCAACAAGCGTCAAACGACACCTATCGAAAGACTCTGGTATTTTTGGCCATGGGTATCCTGACGATGAGTGGGCTGAGCCCGACACTATTCAAGAAGAGCTTCTGCGTATTAGCCACCAGCTCCCCAAAGTGAAGTGGGATAATATCAATATGGACAACATGACCCTAAACGCTTCGTTGAACGGACCATGGGGAGCCGACGGAGACACCATCTTCGTCAAGGTCCGCATCGATATACCGATCGGTTACCCCAGGACCAAATCGCCAAAGTTCTTCGTTGAAAGGTCGTCGTTTATGCCTGCAGAAACTCACAAGAAGATAGACCGTGAAATTCACCAACTAGCGGACCAGTTCTTGCAAAGAAAGCAGAACTGCCTCGAGGTTGCTTTCACATATCTCTTAGGAGAGGTTGATCTTGAGAGTAGTACGACCTTCTTCAAGAATGTCCGAGATCTTGATGATGAGCTCGATGGTCTGGCTGATGAGAGCTCAAGTGAGTCTGACGAAGACATACCAGCGGGCGGTTCAGCGTCCATGTCTCAAGAACTCCCACCGCACAACGAACTTGATACCGCACTTGCGCCTCCAAACAGGACTATCGTACCACCACCACCTAGAACCTGCGGTGCTAGATTTTCGCATAATGGGCGGCTAGTCTGCTTCTTTCCTTCCAAAGAAGAAAAGGCTAGAGCTCTATTCACAACTACAATGGACGCTTACAGGGAGCGTCCGAAGGGGGAACCCTTCTTTGCCGGATTTGGCAGAATCGCACATGATCTGAGCCCTCGGCAGCGATTCATGGCAGAAGACACCTCTGCGTCTAGTGGAGATTCTGACTCCTCTGCTTCAGGATCCTCTTCTTCCTCCTCATCTTCGAGTGATTCAGAGTCTACGTCAATGCATAAAATAAGCCTCTGGTATCACCCAAGTCGTCAGTTTAGGAAAACTTGGAGCGAGGACAGGTCGATACGGTCCAGTGGCGGTGGCACAGGAGTTGGCACTGGTACTGGTACGGGAACGAGTCGCCGCCGGCCTGGCCGGCCAAAGAACCTCATATCGATTCATGATTTCCGCGCTCTCCACCCCTCGAAGGAAGAGTTTGCGCGTGAGTACGCAATATTTGGAGATGGAGCTGAAGTGTGTGAACACAATGCGAAGGTTGCTGAGAAGTACAACGCTCGTGACCTTGTGGATGTCTGGCGATATCTCGCGCTGTTATTAAACAAGGGTGTGCCACTTGAGGTTCTCACGCACAATCAGCGTCGTGACTCTATCTTGGTGATTGCTCACGATGTGGTCTCAAGATGCAATGCCAATTCTTCCCCTCACGATTCACTTTGGGACAGGCATGAAGGTGCATTATCCGGCAGAGTGAAATGGGGCAAGCACCCTTTGGCCCGCGACTTTATCATGGATCTGTTCGCGTACTTTGAAAAAATTGCGGACATACAAATGTTAGCAATGCTTTCATGCATATTTAGCGAGTCCTCCACTGCAGACAGTGTGGCATATTTTGAGTCCCATTTACCTCAACCCGATACTCCCCTTCCTATGAAGGCCCCAGCGTTCTCTCTAGACTACTTTCCGACAGATGCCTCGCTCTGGAACATCGGCGGTCGCAGTTATACAAACTCAGCCATCACCACACCAATGACAGTACACACTCCTGTCCACTATGCCGGATCGCAAGCATCCGATGATGGCATGTGGGCTGGAGATGCAGCATCGAACTCATACTCCTGCGGAGAAACACCACCAAATAGGTTCAAAGGATATCTCGGAGACGTCGAGGCGCCGCCTAGCGTGTCAACGTCTCCAAACACACGTTTCCTTAATCGTGCAAACTCCGGACTGGCATCGGCTTTTGCTGCCAATTTGCCACGTTCATTTGCAGGAGTGGGCTCATCTTCTCCCCCGAATCATGGGAGGAAGAAACCAAGCCCCGCTGAAACATACCTCAGCAGTTTGGCTCCGGGCAATGTCACATGGAGTGCCTCTACTGCAATGGATTCTAATGGTGGCAGAACATCATTCGATGATGACGAATTTCGAAGGGATGAGTTCCTGCCTCTCGTTCCTACAAAGATATCTGTCACTATGGAGGACCAAACTGCGTTTGACGACGATGGCTGGTTGAATATACCATTGCTCGAGTCCAGTCAAGCAGATGCTCATGCTCGCTACCGATACGCGTATGCCGAGATGCTGCAAATGTGGAATCAACCTCTTGCTAGACTTGAGATCATGAAATTCAACTCGCTCAAGGAGGACATGACTGGTGGTCACAGCGATGACAATTTCCACGATTCAGCCACTGGTCACGATGGCATGAATAGCAAGAGCCATAGTAACCATGCCAATTCTTCTCCTATTGCTATGGGCAAGAAGGATCAACTTCAAGCCTTGCTCGCATCGGGCCGTGGTTTGGATGTCACAGGCATGTGTCGTATACATGAGATCCAATTGGAGCCTCTTCGATACACGTCCAGTGACTCCAAGGTTGGTGGCGCTGTAGGCACATGTGATCGATGCCACCAGACACAGAGCCAACTCATATGTGTGTATTGTCTTGAGCCGGTGGATGCTTTGTTCCCTCCTTGCTTAGCCTGCGGCTGTGCCAGTCATGAAGCATGTCTAGCAGAGTGGCATGCTGCTGGTGAGACGCAGTGTCCTGCGGGCGATGAATGCAATTGCGTGGAGGAGGCCGCAGACGGCCAAGTTGAATCATGGGCAGCACTGCAGGGTGCCATGCTCAAAGGACAAAGACATATGATGATGCTGCCTGGTCCGGCTATGGAAGATAGCGATGACGATGTAAAAGATACTCACGGGTGGGAAAGGGTAGAGTCTGTTGTTCCTTCGCGAATGCAAGGATTTTCTGCTGCCAGTATTAGTCTTGGTAACAGATTGAGGAAGTCGGCGGGTGAGTGGTCAAGGGCTTCAAGTTTGAGACGAGGTGATCGGAGGAACATAATGTGATATCTTTGTAGAGACATCAACACACCACTTGGATGCATAGTTTGTGGAACATTTACTATGTATGTCTTTGCTACTATAGCGTTGGGGCATTTGCAAGGATAAATGAGTTAGAAACATGCTGTTCGTTGTTTGACACCTATAGATAATATACAGTTGTGCTATTTCAGTTACTTGACAGAAATGCCTTTCTGTGAGGAATTGTGTGCTGCAAACCATTAACCGTCCGGAAATATCACAGACTACTAAGGTACGATAAACGTCCGTATTATCCATACTTGAAATTCGCTACACGTATGGCTTATTCTAGTTGTACCTGCTTGAGCGTTCAGAATCGAATCAAGTATCTATTAAATAATAAGAACAACATACCTTGGTATGTCTTGACGTGATGGGAATAACCACTAGGTACTAATTTGCTACCTCTGCATCAGAGTCTTGTATAACTGCTCTGATCCGCGCGGCAACTCGTGAGCCTGAGACTCTTTTGTGAAAATCGAGATGGTTCGTTTCGTCGTAAGCTCGTTCCGTGCTCCAGCTCTTTTGCTCCCCCGTTGATCAATGTCGGAGCCACCGCCTGGATTGATTCCTTAAACAGGTTCTTTGAGTGTAGCTGTATGTCGGAGAATACTGTCTTAGGTCTCGACATGTCTTGTCCAGCTCTTGCTTTCAAGTCAATTGTCTGCGTCGTCTAATCTCTCTTCCACCTTCGCTCCAGGCTTCGCGATGCAGGTTGAAGGTCAAGATTCTCTCAATGGCAACCCACCTCAACCCGTTCGCATGAGTTTGATCACCAGTTTCTTCTTTCGCCCGCAATGGGAAGATCCGTACCCATTTCTGGCCATCATCAGGAGCCTTGTATTTCCCGTCAAGAAAGATAACCTTGGATACCATTTTCGTGCGTCCCTGGTTGAGTCTGTGACAATCTTCTTTCCCGCAACGGCCTTCGTGGAGAACGGCATGTGAATCAGGGTCGCTGAGGTCCAGAGGTGCCATCTCGATGATCTCATCCTCCACCCAGTACCTAAATTGCTTCGCCAGCTCCTTGAGCCGAGATTCGTATGTCGCTTGCATGTTCACGGGGATTTGCCAGCGTGGATCGATATCTCCCACCTTCACAATCCATAGTTCATCCAGGTTAGGAAACCAGAATCTATCAAACTCGATCCTCCCGAATTCTCCTCGCTGATTGTAGCACACAGATAGGTAGACGGAGTAGTGATGAGGTATCTGCACCCGGCCATCATCGGGGAAACAATCCCAAAAGGCCATCCGTCTGACCCGGGGCGCAAGTTCATCTAAATATTGGTCTGTTGCTTGGTCCGAGATCTTATGGTCGCAAACAAGAATATCCTTCGAAAAGTCTAAGAACGATCCGCGGCCTATTGGCTCATACCCTAGTCGAGTTTCATCTCGCGCTTCGGCATTGACTTGTGTAACAGTTGGTAACGGACAAGACCTGTTTCCTTGGGCTAGATCACCGTATAGAACGATGCGAGGCTCATTGGCCCGCGACCATATCTTCAGGCGAAGTTCGGGAGGCAATGAAGTGAAGCTGGCTATGGAGGAGGTTGATAGGTCCGGTGAGGGCACTGTCTCAGAGTCATATACTGGAAACGAGGACATGTTTACCATGGCGAACGGAGTATACAGCCTCCAGAGAAGACAGTTTGACGGAGATCATTGAGGTTTATAACCAACCCAATAAGTACGTACGTGTGTATGAGCAGCGGTTTGGATCCCACCCACGTCGGGTATATAGTGCCAAATCCCAGCACAGGGGTTCTCACGAGGACAGACGGAAACGGTGTCATACCTACATGTTGGGGGGGCCATGACCGTTTGCGGCATATCCGGGGCGGGAAAAATAGTTGATCCTCGTGAAGCCATCGTCAGACGTGATGCTTGTACAATGTCACTGTATACTAAAACTGGGATGGTTCACCGACACCGCCTTAGAGCGGTTCGATAGCAGCATGGTGCATGGTGGATTTGGCTCCCTCGGTCAACCTACCAATGAGGCTGCTCTCCAAGGGAGAGAATGGTGATTAGACCAGGGTGAGCCGCAGATGGTGCAAGACGTCTAGTGGACGATCACACTTTATCGAGCATTTTGCGCTTCTCGTTCGCCTGTCTGTCTTGTAAAAAGCAAAGCTAGCCAGCGCCGTACCGCGCCGGCCCTTTTTCCCGGTCGTCTCTGATCTTGTCAAACACATTCAATGATACTCGTTTCTTTCCGAGCCGTGTCAAATATTACAGACATGTTATATCCAGTAACGGTCGTGCGGTCAGCAGAACAGTTAGCGGAGTATATCGGTCCAAAACTGAAAACCATGTCGCTAAAGCAGAGCGAGTGTTGCCGAGCTGTCCTGGTCGATGGTCTGATGCGATTTGAACCGTGATAGAGTATCCCAGTCATGCGTCACAAACCGGCGGGCGAGGCCGACACACTGCTGAAGCCGGAGAACATCAAGTTGTAGCCCAATAGTTACAGGGTGCAGTTCACTGTCACTCTGGGAGGTGACCGCTTATGATACTGCACTGTACAGGACAATATCGCACTAGGGATGTCGATTGTCCAGCATGGGACTAGGGAACGGTTATCCGGGAACGTGGGTCTATAAGCGTACCAGATGTTTGCGTTCAGCTCATTACGCGCAGGGAGAGAAGTGGATATGACTCGCTGACTCCCATCTGATCTTGATTCTGGAACTTGCTGACCAGGCCGAAGCAAGAGCGTGAAAATTGGACTGGGTTATCTGTATCGTTATCGATGTACAGTGCTACATGGCACTACCTAGACTCGAATCCCCTACTCAACCTAAGTTGGACCCGGGGGTTTGGGTGCTTAGAGTGAGGCGGGAGGGCTTGAACCTGCAAGGGATATCGGGTAACCCCGTGTGGAGTCTGTGAAGTTGAGGCGGGAGAGTACGCGATTGGTGCCAGTATAATGGTTCTGGGACCGACCAACATGAACGTATTTACCCAAGTCGGGATGTGATTGGTGGTGAGATCCGACCCTGAGCAGCAGTAACACCTTGGGACTGTTTCGCATGCTCATGATTTGCCATCACGGTGATCAAACTCGTCGCTTAATACGCATCAGCAGGTGCAGACGTGTGGCTGATCTGGGTCCCGAGACCACGTTTTCTCCAAACTGGCCCGGACCTGTCAAGATCGGGAACTGGGTTAAACTAAACATCCGAGGGCCAGACTATCTATCTCTGGCCAAGGTGACGCCTGTGGTCGTATGAGTGTGACGGAAAGACAGGATTGCATTCTGATTGCTCACAGTGCTTATCGCGCAGGCCATAACAAGCCATCTTCCTTGATCTGAATGAAACAGACATACAGGAGGAGGGCGGTGGTGTGCTGGATATTAGAATGGCTAATAGATTGATTGTCGGGCGGCTGGATTTGAAACATCGGTGTGCATATGCGTCTGCATAGCAGCTATGGTCACTTCCGGTACCCAATCTTGTCATGAGCTCTATGATATAGCCGCCAGCGATGCAGTTTCTAGAGTGGTTAATTTTCGAGAGTTGGACTGGATCGTCTTGTGGAAGCTGGATGTAGGTCGGAACTGAGAGTGAGTTGATGGTACAGGGTAATCCCGAAACTTTAGCAGGTTGTTTGCAAGGAATATAATATGTCTTGATCCATTAACTTACTACTGTTAGGAAGAGCATCGTAATCCGAGTCATGGGTGTATGGGACTCAATACAGTCAAATAGGCAGGTGATACTCAGGTAAGACGGGAAAGAAGGGAGACAAACTTACCTGATTGAGGTACCGTGTCCTGCAATCCAAATAGGAAGCTGTAGACAGGTACCTACTACCTAGGTATGGGTGAGTGTCCCATCGCAGGGTACTTACCCCACTTGTCAAAAGGTTCCATATAGGCAGCTCATCATGCAGCGAGAAAACACACGCGCATCTATCACCAGCATCCGAGCCCATGTGAACGTGATACAATCAAAAAAAGGCACATCCCGTCCTTATATTGAATGTCAGAGCGGAGCTTTCAGCTGGCTGGTCTGGGTACGGATACTTGCAGCGGGACGCGCTTAGATCAATCAATCAATCCATTATTCCGATCCATTCCATGATGGAAAAGGCTACAACACGATCTCCAAGCCCACTAGCCCTTAATGACACCGACCCACTCATGACAACTGTCAATGTCAATTGGCATCATTGCCAATCTCAGACGCAATCCCCAACTTCGCACCAGAGTCTCGGTTCAGCTCCAGGTTCTACGACAAGTCCAAGTCGACACCCTAGACGCATCCAATGCCTTCTTGATAGAATGCCATCCCCTACCGACGACGAGACGCCATTCCCCTCGTTAGACCGTTCTACCCTCCATGGGTTTGGCCGTTCGCATCTTTCCCCTGACGATGCCTTCGTCTCGCCTCCTCGAGGCCCGCGAGGCCGCAGTAGAAGGCGCAAACGTCCATGGAAGAAGCTGATGTGGGTGAAGCAGTCCTGTATGTATACGTTTGATGCTGTCGAGGAGACAGTGCCAGCTAACAAACTGATCCTCAAGATCCTGATAATTACACCGACCAAGCGACCTTCCTCGAAAACCTACAGCGCAATCCTCGCCTCAAGCCGTACGACTTCTGGCCTCTTGTCGCCGACTCCACCGTCATACTGCAGCACGTATGTTCTGTCATCATATTCGTTGTCTGTTTTGTTGGCATAAACCAGGACCGCGTATCTCCTGTTGCTGTCACAAGCTGGAGCAGCTTTGCGACATTCGTGGGATGGATCTTATGGGAACGTTGGCTATCCGAAATCGAGGAGCCCGACGACCCGAGTCTGGGCGTGGCAGCGAATGTTATGGGGAGGGCCGGCCGTACTGGAAGTTTGAGACGGCCAACCCGCACAGGAAGCATCCGGCGTCCAACTCCGCTCCGGGTCGAATCGGCACCATCCACTGCCGCACCATCTGCTACTCCTTCGGCGGCGAGCTCGACGACTAACTTGCACGCGCCAACTACGATGTATCGAGCGAAGTCGGCTTCGAACACGTCCTTGTTCAGTGGTGTCGCCCACACTCCACGAGCGAGCCAGGAACATCTTCCTGAACTACCCCCTCCACTCCTACCCGAAGAAAATAGGTATAGACAGAGGATGGAGACTATTAAATCCGCGATCCTTATCTATTGCACGCTGCTTGGACTTAGCCCAATACTTAAATCACTTACGCGATCGACCTCGAGCGACAGCATCTGGGCAATGTCCTTCTGGCTTCTCGCAATCAACATCTTTTTCTTCGACTACTCAGGTGGCGTAGGTGCAAAATTTCCAGCGTCCTTGTCTACCAATGCTGCTCTGATGGCATCAACTGTATTAGCCAGCCGGCTGCCTTCTACCAAACAGGTGTTTAGCCTGACCCTTTTCAGCATTCAGGTGTTTGGATTGTTCCCAGTGTTTCGACGATATGTACGGCACCGCAGTTGGCGTTTTCATATACTTTCGGCTATTCTGCTGGTGTTGGGGGCAGGCTTTGGGGTGGGTCTTATACTGGGGGATGCTGGAGACACGGATGGATGGCCGTGGAAGAGCGGACTGGTGGGCATGATTGTTGGAGTAGTGATTGCTATACTGGGTACAGGAGGCTGCAGTTGGTGGCTGATTGGGCTTCAAAAGTACAAGAACGAAATACGAGGGCCATGGGATGCAGCGAGACCTATCATCATGAACCGGCCTCGATGGGATGATGATTCATGACAAGATAGAATGTAATTGTAGACAGCGTATCTCGAATTAAATATAGATGTAGACATATCGTGACAATGACGATACAGGTACGTTCGCAGCATCAAATTCCCCTTTTGGAGTTTCATTGTACAAACAATTGCCATGCCAATCCAGTTCTCAGCAAAGAATCTTGGCAAAACCTTAGCGCTAGGCCAAGCTTTTGGTCTGCAACACGGCGGAGCGACATCTGGAAATTGATAATATGGGGAAAACCGCGGAGATACGGAAAGGGAAAATGGTTGTGCTAGTTATCCAAAGTTAGTAGGTAGCCGAATTATTGAAGCACGGAACTAATTGGACTCAAGTAGAGTTTGAGGGCTGATTGCCTTGGTAGGTACATAGTCACAGTAGTGTAAACAGATGAGAGAATTTGCTGTTGGGTACGAACATGCGGTTCTACCACCTACCTGTCATTACGTGGTCACAGTATGCGTTTTGAACATGTTCGGGTCTAGATCTGTGGATACATTACGACAATTATATTGAACTGATAGTTGTGCAGCATGCGAAGCGTCTGCTGCTGTGTCTGGAGACTAGACCATGCCGCCATTGGATGTTACTCGGGATACGAGATGCACCTTGGATGTGATGCTGATCTGACGATAGACAGACTGGTACGTATCATGACGTTGAAGACCCAACATCAAGCCAAAGTGCAAAGGAATAAACGCCAAGAAAGAAGCTATTTGTTTGAAGAATTGGCTTGTTTTGTTTCGTGGTGTTGCACTTTACTTTGTCGATCTCAGTTAGACACACAAACACCTCCCCGAATTGGAAACCAACTTCCACCAATAGTACAAGAACAGTACAAATTCTGCTACCCATCTCCAAAGGGAGAAGGCAATTCAGGGTAGGGATATCCTGAGAGAGGCAATTCCCCAGAGATTCATACACACATTGTGCCATAAAAGTCCTAGCGAGGGACATTGACGCGTAAGTGTCTGTGTCTGTTGGGGGCTTTGCTACCTCTACATCACAACGCAGGCGTACTATGTAGACGCAGATGCATACGCGTGCAGGAAGAGAAGGAGGGGTATAAGCTGACGTTGATTACCTACCTAGGTAGTGACTAGGTAGGTAGGTAGGTAGTAGCGAGCAAAGAGGGAAGCAATTATCTGCCACAGGCATTCAATAGAATTGCAGTTAAGCTCACTGCCGCTATTACCAGCCTTGCCAATATTGAATACTTGCCTGCTAGCCTGCCTACCTAAGCTAAACACTAACTACCTATTCATATTAAACTACCTATCTACCGTCAGTTGCAGCGGCTGAGCTGAGAGTAAAGGCAGTAAAGAAAGTACTAATGTATGTCATCCATTCGTGGCGCTTGATCCTCTCTTCTCTAACTCATTGCGGCGGTTATCCGTTAGTTCAATCAAGGCAAGCAAAGAGTAAACAAAGCCAACAAGGCTGGTGTTTTTCTTGATTCTGCAATGGCAACAAGGAAACCTTATTCACAGCAAGTTAAGGTTATCGTAAGATGACTTATCCAGTCAATGTTTTTGTGTGAGGTTGTCCGGGGCAATGAATCTTGTAGCCTCCTCCCCTCAGATCCAGTAGCGGGCAGCAACACCAATTTAGCCTTTCGCCTCCCTTCCCCTCCTGTTAAAACACTCAATGCAGATGCATCTGCAATGGATGCATACCAAAAAAAACGCCATGGCGCAGCCCCCCGAAACGGACGGCAACCGGCACAAGATGAGAAGATTACTGCACAATCTATCTTGAGGTTAATAACCTAAATCAAAAGCCAAAACTCAAATCACGTCCCGAGCAGCAATCCCGAGTACATAATTGCGTCTGGAAACAGACACTGCCATGGTAATAGAGTTGCTGAAATACCGAACCATGGTACGTGACAATTCCGGGAGTTGTTATACTACCACCTTGGCGACAGAAGACGAGAGATGATGAACAGGCCATTAAAACCTTCAGAGCTGTAGTAAGTACCTTGATTGGTCGCATCCAAAGTTCCAAAAAGTCAACCACGGGTGGGCAGGGCAGGCTGCCAGGGGTTCAGTAGTCTAGTTCAGTCCAGTCAAGTCCAAGTCTAGGGGCAAAAGAAGAAAAACGACTAAGAAAGTATCGAATCGAATCCATCAATAATAGCCTGTATGCCTGAACTCGTAGACCGGCGACCAGCCACTCTTTACCTAGAACAGGTATGGCATGGAGGTTCGGAAGCTTAGCTTGTGTCGACTATTGGAGTCCAGTCTATTCGATACTTCTTGATAGGTATGATGCATAACTATAAAGAGGCAAAGCTGACCTCCCTGGTTCATGTCTTGTCTCTTATCATATCCTGTCAACCCGCCTTCGTTAATAAGAGTCACTCTTGTTGCTTTCAGATCATTTGAAGCTCACTCGCTATCCACTACACATCAATCGTTCAAGTAACTAATTACCTTACCTACCTAATCAACACACCTCAATCCAAAATGAAGGCTGCCCTCTTCCTTGCTGCTGCCGGCCTCGCTGTTGCTCAGGACCTCAGTGGTCAACCCGAGTGTGCTGTAAGTCGGACCACATCTCCACATTGAGATGGAGGTTTATAGTATGGGCCCTCACTAATAACATCACAGCTCAAATGTCTTAAGGAATATATCCCCAAGGCCGGCTGCGAGCTCACCGACACC
Source organism: Fusarium palustre (assembly GCA_014899045.1). Taxonomy (NCBI): domain Eukaryota; kingdom Fungi; phylum Ascomycota; class Sordariomycetes; order Hypocreales; family Nectriaceae; genus Fusarium; species Fusarium palustre. Next base: position 125,912 of record JAAVUH010000102.1, read on the forward strand.
GCATGCCAATGCGAGCCCTCGTTCCAATCGAAGCTCGCACCCATCATCACTCCCTGCTTGACCGAAGCCTGCCAGGTCGATGATCTTCTCAAGGCCCAGAAGGCCGCTGTCGACGCCTGCAAGGCTTATGCCGCCACCGCTGGCGCCGGTTCCACCACTGTCGCTCCCACCGAGAGTCTCGGCTCTGTCACCGTCAGCATCGACACCTCCATCACTGGCTCTGTTAGTGTTCCCGCCATCTTCTCAAGCATCCCTGATGCGAAGCCCATCCCTCCTGTCACTCCCCGTCCCGGCAACGGAACCATGACCAAGACAATGACAGAGGGAGGTGGATCCGGAGGAGGTGCTGCCACACCCACTGGAACTTCTGGCGGCGGCAGCGGTGGTGCCACCAGTGTTCCTACCGGCTCTGGTGCCGCCGCTATTGCTGGCCCTGCCATGGGCCTGCTCGCCATTATTGCTGCCGCCATTGCTCTGTAAGAGCTGCCATATATTGGATGCATTCAACATAATGCAACTTGACTTTGGAACAATTTGGGAAAGCTACTAAGCTGGAGTTATTGCAAGGAAACTTACGACATGATGTTCTATTAAAGGTTTTAGTCTTCCGGAAACATAACAGGTTACCATTTACAGCAATGGGGAAAAAACTAGTAATAGATACCTACCTATATAGCATCTAATAATAAATACCTAAGTACACCAAGACTTTATTTCCATCGTGCATGGTTAGAATTGGCCCTGATTAGGTGTTGCTTCCGCATCTCTCGATTCATGCCTGACCTGACTTGTTTGACGATTCGGCCTTTTCCAAGTCAATATCGATGAGCCACGGTAGCTGTACTGGTCGATATCTGATGTCCATAATTGCGGCATTCACAAACAACGTCTGCTCGCCTGGAGCCAACTGACTTCCGCCCTGAGTTAGGTCAAGCTGGACAGCTCTTTGCTTGCTTATTTCGATAAGGTTCACCCTCGTCATTTTGGCCGCCTCTTTGTCCTGTGTCACCTCGTTCGGTCGTAGCCCTTCCAGCCCGAGCTGTCGTGACCGATCTTTGTCAATCTCGTCCCCATCCCAGGTTACATGATGCATTCCCCATGCTTCATGGATATGCCCAAAGCAATGAATCTTGGGTTTCGCGCGGGCAACAGCTGCACGAAGCTTCGGACATCCAGCGCTTCTACCCGCTCTACCCGCAGAGTCGAGTATACCTTGAGGAGGGCCATGAGTCAAAACAACGTCCATCCTTGAGGGTATTTTAAAGTCATGGTTGTTTTTGTACTGGAAAGCCCAGCCACCGTATTTAGGAGTCCAGGGACTTGCATACACCTTCAGCGATGCGCCGTTCGCCAAGGTAAACTCATGATCGCCCTCTTCCAAATACTTAACACCGTCTTCTTCAGCTTCTCGAACAATTTGCTTCACTTGATCTAGGGCTTCCTCCGTCCCACCATACTTGTTGATATAGTAGTCGTCATTGAGCGCAGTGTCATGATTGCCCGCAATAGCCAACTTCAAGGGTGCTTTGATAGATCGCAAAAAGGAAAAGGTCTGTTCGAACTCGGGGATAGTTGAGCGTCTAGTGAGATCTCCGCAGTGAATGGCAACGTCTGCTTCGGGTAAAGGATGTCTCCAGCCTGTAATTACATTCACGGCATCTCCCTGATTTAGTTCATCATCAGTACTAGGACTTTGTTTGCTTTTGGGCTTCGGTTTAGATCCGTGAGTGTCCGATATAATGAGAATGCGAGTTTTGACGCGTGTCGAGATAAGGGTAGAAGACATCTCGCTAGGGGTCTAGACGGTCAGGTTGGTACTCTACAATGGTCGCGGCGATGTTAGCTGTCAAATGTATAGACCGCCTCAAAAGCTAGGAAGCTTACGTCTAATATCTGCACTTCGCCGAAAGGCGTCAAAACATGCGACAATAGCGTTCGTTAAGCGTAGAACTTCAAGAGTTGATGATGCAGCAATATTGGCAGGCAGTTATAGAAGAATGGTGTCGATGGAGATTAAGATGTAATTATGTTGACATCCTTGCCTGGCGAATAACAGAAAGCTTAGCATATAAGCTTTGGAATCATGAAAATAAATAAACCTAGCAATGTTCTGGTCTTAAAAAACGTAAACTGACATGCTTCCAGCGGTCAACTTTCTGATACTCGGTAACATGAGGTCCTGAAGAGCTTCAGCTGACGTTGATAGCGAAGAGTGGGCCTCGGGCAAGCTCAGCACCTACATCCTAAGTAGGTAATTCTTACGTAGGCACCTTAGTATCCGTACACAGACCCCTAGACACCAACATCAAACACTCACCTGCAACTAATTCACCTTTTGCGCTTCGCTATTCACGACCGCGGCTAGAATACATGATAAATTGTCTTCTTCAAGCCAAAGATTTCCCTTCAATATGACAGAAGAAGCATCGCAAGACGTCTCAATGGGATCCCCTCCCCCCGCGCCCACTCAAACAGATCAGGAGCCCAAATATGGCGGCTACTCACGATTTGAGATTGAACTCGAGGTTCGCTCCGCTGCTTCTCCTAACTCTGCACATCTATGGCTAAAACAAGATTTCGCATAGTTTGTTCAGTCCCTGGCGAACCCAGCCTACCTAAACCATCTCGCATCCCAGAAGCTCCTCAGCCAGCCCGCCTTTGTCGCATACCTTGCCTACCTGCAGTATTGGAGCAAACCGCCGTATCTTAAATACCTGACGTACCCTGGCCCAACACTACGACATCTCGAGCTACTTCAGCAGGAAACATTCCGGCAACAGATCATTAGCCCCGATGTCGTAAGGGCACTGATGGAGGAGGGCATGAAAGCCTCAGTCGATTGGCACCGCGAGAACTAAAATGGTCCTACCGAGTCGGAACGCTACGCACAGCGAAACAAGACATGAACTTCATATTTGATACCCAGAGAGATGTTGACGCGATAAAATTGAGACCAAAACTTGAAATTCCGAAGCAAAGGCGGAAACATTGTTGTAGCAAGAAAAAGTAACATCAGCATACGTACCACCACTACCTCTCAGCAGCGATGTATTGGCACTACAGGCATTGTTCTAGACTGAACTGTTAAAAAAACATAAGCATTTGGTGGTCCAACTCCGATTCTCCGCGCATACAAAGAGCAACTCGTCGACTTGCAACTCAAAGAAAACCCTTCCTGGAGCTCAATTTTCTCTCCACCGGTGGCCGCAAGACATGCATTTGAAAAAGCTGGTCATAGGCTCATCAGCACTGCGAATCTGTACCTGGAAGAAGGCAGCTTCCTCGCCATCACATCCATCAGCAGGGCACTGAGCAGGACCCTTCTGCGCATTGTCCCAGGCGCCAGGACCGCCAAAGACATCTTCTCTCTCGACACGCTCGTACAATCGTCGCGAGAAGACGGGCTCGGTAATGTGGTGTTCGAAGGGGCAGGTGCGACACTCGAGTCTGTTGGTTCGTGTGCTTGTGAGGGAGACAGTGAGGATATTTGCACAATGGGGGCAGACTGGAGGTTGGTGTTGATCAGCTTGGAACCCTGCATATCGATATGGGGTTGGAGAGTCTTACAGAGCAACATGGCGGCGATTTGATATGCGCGCGTAGAATAGCTGAATATGTATCGAATTTATCGGGTAGATGCACCCTCGTGTTTGACCGTGGTCGCTGAAGTAATCTCGTTGTTGAGTGCCAAGGTAAACTCCGGAGTATAACTTTTTTTTTTTTTTTGCCGACGACAATGATATTCCTCATATGAAGACAAGCGGGTACTGCGGGATGCTTATTCCATTTCTGGATACGGCACAGTGCTGGTGGGGCCATGGCCCAGGCGGCTGTTTGCTGTTTTAGCGCCGCCCCCCGCCATTTTCTCCTTGACAGAGCTCATAGGTTAGGTGCCCGCAGTACATTCTTGGGCGTCTGTCTCAGCATCAGCCCTCCACTCTCATCGGGCAGCCCCTCCAAACACCGCCTGACGAAACACTTCAAGCAAGATCAAAACTGTACCTGATTTTAGGCAGTCTTGCCCATATTTACTGCCGCCTCCTTTTAACCCTGACCGACACGACAACAAGTCACACATATCTCGTCGGTCCTACGGCACCTTGATCTTGAACCTCTGCCAAACCTTTAATATCGACTATCGTCATCGTTGACCTTGGTCAATTTATACCCCGCTCCCGCGACAACAATTTGATAACTAGAGACCCTGACCATGGCCGGAGATGAAGAACACGATGTAAGCCATGCATTCTTACCATGGTAAAACTTATGAGGACTTCATACTCATACTTTCTGTGTCACCAGGGCGCTTCCGTCCAAGAAATCTTGATCGAAGCTTGCCGCCGCAACAACGTCGAGCTTCTCGACGAATGCCTAGAGGAAAAGACCGACGCCGAAATCTCAAAGCTCCTCAACGAGACCAAAACCGTTATGGGCAATCATCTCTACCATGAAGCCGCCTCTCGCGGAAACTGTGCGCCTTACACTTGCCTATACACACAACTCATGATATCCAAACGAGCTAACCCCCACCGCCCTTAGACGAAATCATCGATCACCTCCTCGACCAGCCCGAATTCGAGTGCGATCCTGTAAACACCCGGGAAGGCGATACACCACTTCACACTGTCATCAGATGGATAAACTCGGAACCTCCCGCCCAGCGACCTTTCGGTAACGCCCTCGTCGAGATGATGCTCGAGGCCGGTTCCAACACCCGAGTCAAGAACAAGGCCCGCCTCACCCCATACCAGCTTGTTGACCCCACCAACACAGAATTACGTGAGCTCATTCAGAAGCACGAATACGCGAACCAAAATGCAGGAGATTTCATCAACGTGAACAACTCGGCTAGCCAGGGTGCTGTGCTTGATATTCCAGACGAGAGCGATGATGATGCTGAGTTCAGCGGTAGTGATGACGAGGAGCGTGCTGAATGGGAGAGGAGGCGGAAGGAGAAACAGCGCAAATAGACAAGTACCACAACGCGCTTACGAATTATTTAAATAGAGGTTGCTTCTCACAAGAAGGGGCTGACCAACATATGGGCAGGCATAAAGCATTGAATATCAGAGCGATAGAACCAAGGTAGCTTACGCAAAGGTGCAAGAATAAGTATTTCTTATTTAAGGTTATCGAAAATAAGGGGGTATAAGCTTTCTAATACAGGGGTGGTATCGTTTCCTCCTCTTCATCTGTAATGCAGTCATGGGCATCTCGTTCGCAGCATAAGTGCACAAAAGAGAGTAATCAAGAACAGGAGCCAGCCTGAACTCTGAACAAAGACCCCTCTGTAAGTCTTACTTGATTTTGGCCAACAGGAAACGCACTCAGACAAGAAGCCAAAGTGCCGTTGCCAATCCTGTCGAAATCATCATGAGTCCCGTGGGCAACACATGGTTTCCATGGCTCTTTTCAGATACAATATAAGTGACGTCTGTGAGCTTCTTCTGTGTCAACTCGGACAGGCTGCCTGATTCGGCTAGCTCGTTCATTTCTTTTCCAAGCTGTCGCAAAATATTAGTCGACCGGCCCTTTGGGCACATGATGACCTCAAATCCTCCACCTGTGGGAATAATGAAAGTGGATTGCTGATCATCAAATGCGAAACTGTAGGCATCGGGGCAGATGATCTTTGCCCTCTTGCTGTAGGCGGATGGCTTGCAAACACTTGGGTCGTGGTACTCTCCAACACAACAATCCTTATCAGTCCCGTATGCAGCGCATGCGCTATTGCATGGGGAGAACTCTGGCCGTTGGATGTCGTCGTCTGGATAAGGGTAGATCCCGTCCCCAGGCTTAGTGGGTGGGAAAGCGAGGTACTTCCACGGACACCAATTGCGAGCATTCTCATTACTGACCCGAGTTTCCAGCGGAACAGGGTAAGTTGAGTTGGTGTAATGGGTCCCAGTTTCACTGCTTGCATAAATCCAACTAGGTGATGCAATGCAGGCACAATTGGTCAGGTTGGGTGGGATAAAGGTCGTGTTCTTCGCAGGAATATAGTTGAGACCCATCGGGAGATTGTAACCATCTACCAGTGAGATATCATAAAAGGTCTGTTTACCGTTCATACCACCGGCCAATGTAAATTCGGCAAGAGTTGCTGGCGTAGCACCCTGTTGCCGTTAGAAATGCAGAGCCTAGTTATGTAGAGCACTTACACTGGACTCGCAATCCAACATTCCAAAACAGTCTCCCGTCTTGCAAGAACACGAATCATCCTTCACGGTGCAGTTTGTACGACCCCAAACCCGTCCCTGCCAATCTGATGAGACCCAGAGGTCTTTGCTCTTTCCTGCGGTGAGCTCGAACCCTCCGGTTCCTGGGCCTTTGCCAGCCTGAGTCGCGATACCGGGCCATATTGTTGAGTCGCATTTGTTGGTGATGGTCAAAGGGATAGGCCTATCAGAGTCATCGGAGTCATCCGGTTCCCTTCGAGTCGCAGCTCTAATTCGTCCTGGGAAATTCAGAAGTCCTTTGTCTGATCCCTTTGCGGCAGCAGATGAGCCACCCGCCTTTGCAGCCTGCAGAAAAAGACCAATGGCAAGAGTAGGCACCAGCACTCGACAGACGGAAATGCTACTAACCCCTCTGCGTCTTGAAGAGGGCCCCATTTCACGACTTGCACAGCTCAGTTTGGGTTGGGTAAAAGATGTCAGGAATATACGATTGGGTTTGTAATCCAATGCTGTTGTCGAACAAGGTGACCTTGGATCCAAGGCTAAAAGTAGTAAGTATCAACAATTGATGATCATAACGTCCAAGTAGCTAGGTATTCAAACAGCGGTTGACAGGCAAATATAAGGCGAGTGTTGTGTTGGTATGGAGCTAGGGTCCAGGGTCGAATGTGACGTATAGGCGACAACGAAGCTGCGAACCGGGACCGCTTGCTTGATTCCCAGCAACTGTTTCTTGATCACCCCTGTCCAAGTGATCTGCGATGCAAGAAAATGACCAGATGGATGAAGGGCGATTGGCCCAGCGAGCAGGGTGGTCTGGGCGAGGGAGACGTGGTAGGGCTAGGCTATCTTCAAAGCACGGCGACGAGGGGAGGAGTTGAGAAATCTGAAACGACCAGGGGCAAGAAAGGTGGTGACGATGATGGGATAAAAGCTATCTTGGTGTTCGATCGTCCGAAGATAAACAAAAGGTAAAAGAAGGACAAAGGATAATTACAAGGTAGAGAATCGACAAAGCCCAAGAATCCGTCCTAATCAAAGGTAAGAATTATAAAACTACAAGAAGGCTGCGAAGAAGAGAAAAGATGAACAAGGCATTCCAGGGACTGAATGAGCAGAGAAACATGGTAGGCACTAACGGATTCCATCCTGGCATCCTGCATGGGTTGCTCAGGAAAGGAAGGAAGTATGGGATGGCTGGAGTTGATGCCATGCACTGATGCTGGCGGGCGACTATCTATTATGGTGGAACTGACGTCAGAGAAGCACACGATACCTAGCGAGCAGATACCTAGGTACCTACCAGGTAGGTACCTATTAGGAACTCACGTTGAGATTCACGAATAGCAAATAGACCAGGCTCTGTTATCTAAAGATATGACAGTTTCAACTTGATTTAATTGGGCAACTTTGTACCGGTTACTTCCATTCCAACACCAGTCTCGATCGTTAAACAAAAGTCTAATTCCACGTGTGTTACACCATATTGGACTACACACTGTATCAAAGAGTTCAAAGATAAGAAGAGGAGACAAAAGGAAACAAAAAATAAAATGAAAAAATACATACAACACCGGGGATTCGCTGGTCGTCACCGACCCAACTACTAATCCGGCGCTTCGCAGCTTGACGATGGGGGAGCGGACGGGACCCCGTATTCTCAACGAGCTTTGGTCGTATGTGATTGACGGTGAGCGTTTAATGGTTTATGAACCAAGGGCTGATGATGCTCATTAGAGGTGGGCTTCCGGTCAAGGAGTCACCACTGCAACATACTTGAGTAACTGCATTCATTCAACTGGAATTCGTCGTCTATATACGAGTAATCATCATGTCGTTCAGGCATGCAACTCTTTCCTTCTTGGACCCGGAATGTAGCACCAGGCTCAAACACACTGGTATGTTTACCACGCTCCTTTATTTAAATTCTCAATACTAAATCCAACATCTTTCGCTCGACATGTAGTAAGACCTCTACAAGTGCTCTCAAGGCGGCCGTCTTTAAATGATCTCCCCATACGCTCTGAATGGGTGTCGTCTCGGCCTGCGTTTTCCTAGGTATCATGCGGTTTCAAAGTGAACCTTAAACTTATCGACTTTTCTCTTGCTCTTCCGGTGCTGATCCTGTTTATCTGAAGCGAGAGCGGCAGCGACCCATGACCTCGCCTTGGCAGACCAGCTCGGCGCTGAATTCTGAGCCATCCAGTGTCAGGTAAATATCGAAGTAAACACGATAGAATGTGCCTTGAGGGGTATCCATGCGTTCGAAGTCCTTCTCCAAGTTCTTGCGTGACAAATCCGAGGTGAGTGTGACGACTTCCTTGATGCCTGTGCGCTGTTAGTCATGGGTTTGGATTTATGATTCTGGCCAAACTTACGGGGATCCTTGGTGTATTCAGGGCAGACGTCGTCGTCGCAAGCATACAGAACATCTTCATACATGAGGGTAGCACCTGGGGCAACTTGTCGGAAGAAAGAGACCTTGACAGGCTCGCCGTTCTTGACCTTTTGGCCCTTCTGGACGAAGATCTGGCGAGTGAATTTGCAACGATCCTTTCCATCAAGGGAGGGTACACGGTAGGCTTCAGGATGGTAACCCTCCTTGAAAGGCTGAAGAGTAGCCATGAGGTAGTGTCGACGGGCGACACGATGGGTGACGATTCGCTCTGTGATACCAGCTGTGACAGCGCCCTTCACAATGGCAGCGACGGAGTCCATGGGCCGGACAACCTTGGACTGGAACTGAGGGGGAACGTGGAGCTTGATTTGCTGGAAGAGGTACTCAGAGGCACCGAAACCACCGACAACCAAGATGTTCTGAAGAGTACGGTTCTGGGCCTGGATGGCAATAATCTGGTTCCTGACAAGCTCCAGAATACGGTTGACAACAGGCTCGAAGCACTGAAGAATCTCCTCATTGGTAAAGGTCATGTAACCCTCCTCAATGCCGGCCTCTGGGAACTCGGCCTCGATACCGACATCAACAGCCCACTTTTGACCATTGTTTCGGAAGTCAGCCTTGATTCTGTTCTCAAAATCCATGATACACTTGGCATAGACTCGGCCGGCCGTCTTGGAGCCATCAGGCAACTTCATTTTGCGGATCTTGGTGCGGAGAATGTTGCTGAAGTTACGGTTTAGGGCTGTTGAACCACATGAGTCACCAGAACCAGCTGTGCACTCAGCGACGGTGAATGGGTTCTCCTCCTCGACTTCGTACGCGATCAAATCGACAGTACCACCACCACAATCCACAATCAGGACGGCATCATGCACCTTGAGATCCAGTAGACCGGTCTTAGAGCAGAATAAAGCGGCGGCCTCAGGTTCCGAGACGAGGGTCAGACGGTTATCGTTCTCGTCGCGGAGGAAACCAGCCTGGATAGCGGCAGCTCGGGTGGCTGCCTTTCCAGCATCGTTCCAAATGGCAGGGACAGTCAGATAGTATCGGATGTTGCGCTCTTCTCGGTTAAAGACTTCGCCCAATGCCTTCTGCAGGGCTGACCGCATAGCCTGTCGAAGCTTGAAAAGGTAATCGGCGGCGACATCGATCTCGGACTTTCCTGGGGGCAGAGGAGGGAGGTTGATGGGGTCAATGTATGTGTTACCGCTCAGCATCAGTTGCAGTTTGAACCACTCGACCTTTTGCACACCGGGCTTGGGATAGCCAGTAGGGGCGAGGGCGTCAGCAATGTCAGGTCCCCATCCTACCACCTTTTGGTATTGATCGTAGTAAAGCACCGTCGGAATCTACGGAGTATCATGTTAGCTCGATTTCTTTTCTCGAGCTATCTTGCTTCCTCAACGTACCTTTTGCTTTGTATAAGAACCAGCGCCTGGCCACTCGGTGATAATATCTTCCTTGGCCTCGTTGTTGGTCGCAAATGCAAAGGCGACACCAGAAAATGTAGTACCCTATGGATTGTTTGTCAGTCCCTCTTCTTGCCATGGCGGCGGCTGTTCAATGTGCCTACAAAATCGATTCCGACAATCAGCTGAGCCTTGCTCTTGCTGGCACCCTCAACCTCGGCAGCAGGACCTGGTCGCTGGAACTGCTGGTTCATAGGGCCGCCTGGGGGGCCGGGAGGAGGGTATCCTTGAGGAGGCGGTGGTTGTTGTCCGAATCCAGGAGGACCTCCCATCGGAGGAGGACCTTGACCCATGGGAGCCATACCGGGTGGGTAGCCCATGGGGGCTCCAGTGTTGATCGGAGGAGGACCGCCGACCATTTGAGTAGGAGGAGTGCGGTTGGGTTGTTGAGTGAGAGGACTGGTTCGACCAAGAGGAGCTTGACCAGGGAAGTTTGCAGTATAGCTAGGCGGACGGTTGCCGGGGCCCGGGTGATTCATCGGAAGACTCGTCGTCGAAGACGATGGGGCGATCGAGGCAGGGCGTAGCTGCTGCTGCTGCTGAGGAGGCTGCGGTATTTGACCTGGGGGAGGGGTTGGGCTCGGTGTTAGACCTTCCGGGGTCTGTATGCTTGCGGTGGACTTGCGTTTTCCGAAGCCAAGGCTCTTGAAGCGGGAGTTCATAGAACTCATATGGAAAAAGAGGAAAGTAAGCAGAGGTGGGAAAGGGTTGAGAAGTAGGACCCAAGAGGTCAAAAGAGGTAGAGGCAGGCACAGGCACAATAGACACAGAGGGCAGCGAGGGAGGCGCCGCAGCAGGACGGGGGGCAGGACGACGGGGGTTTGGGTCGAGGCGGAATAGGATTGGGCGTAAGAG
>JAAVUH010000103.1:0-42811 GCA_014899045.1 Fusarium palustre
CTGCCCCCTATGGCCTTCCGTACTTAAGTACCTATCTAGTATTTGGCCTTGTCGGCCGCCAGGGCACTAGCGTCCTGGCGACAAGAAACAAATGAAGCCTCCACTATCTCGTTCATCCATCCTTGCCAAAAGTCAATGTCGGGTGCATATGCCTTCCGAACCTCCTCCTTGTTAAATTGGAATGGTCCTCCGTCCTGTCTATACTCTTCAGTAAAGGTCTCGGCTTCCTCAGGGGAGGCTTCTTGCAGTTGAGACCAGTTCACGCCCGTTTCTGGTGAATCCAATTAGCGCTGTCTCATGTGATGCAGTTTTACCTTAAATCCCACCTTTTTCTTCCATCACTACACCTTTGTACTTATTGTTAGTGCAATCTTGAGCATACTCGATGATGCTGGAGGCACTAGGCACGAGGTAATAGCCCAGCTTCTTGCCTACCTCTTTGTAGGTAGTGGAGAAGGACTCGTGACACTCGTACTCTTTGAGTTGATCCATGCTATCATACAACCTGACTGTCCTCCTTCAATTGCAAACGTATGTTCTAGCTGTCTGTAATTATGGGTACGAAACGAGTCATCAAAGGCAGAAACAGATCGAGCATGGCATGTGGGAATGAAACAAACTGAGTTCCACTTCTTCTTTAATCACGAGCTTCTCTTCAGCAGTTTCCTCTTCTCTCCTCATACGTCTCACTACCTGATGAGTCTGTTATTCATACACCCGTCACTGAGACATCTATGAGGTATGGTAGGATACTAGGTTGGCACGGGGAAGTTTCCTATTGGCGTTGATGCATATCAGGGTATGTATAGCCTGTGCCGGACCCAATGCTGCATTAAGCAAATCGGGGAGGTTCGAATAGTTGACAGGTCATCATGGCGCTATTGTATCATCCTAGCGGTAAGCTGTTCCGGCCGCCTGATGATCAGAGAAAAGGAACTGGTTCGCCCGTGTAGCTCTCTGCCTCTTTTCCTTCCCCCTCACGTACGTCTCCCTCAATCGTAACCAAGCTCCAACCAGGGTATGTTCCACGCAAGCGCGACAGCCACACGAAGTGCAAATAAAAACTTTGTGCGAACGAGTAACTTTAATTTGTTGCTGTTGTATTACGCCATCAGGCCATACCAACAGGAACCGAAAAGACGCCTGAACGATGTGATGCCAATGCCTTTAAACGATGGAGGCGGATCAGCACTGGAGAAAAACTTTATTTGACTGTCTTGGATACCTAAATAAACCGGAATATGTGTAATATACAGCTGGTGGTTTGTTGATGGAAGTGAAAGGAAGAGGAAATAAACCGGATAGAAGGAAGGCATTTTATACCCAGCTGAACCTTATAGTAGGGCAGCAAACAAAGTCAAAAACAAATCAAGGTCCTGTGTGAGTATTGGAGTCATAATGCTCAAAAAGTGTAATTGAAGATGGAAAACCTTATACTCAGGTAATATACAGCATTGGGTCTGTATTTCAGAGTACTAGTCGTGAGTCTGCTAATATGTGGTGACTGAAGCTGGTCAAATCGCTAGAGAGCCTCCAAGATGGAATCGCAAGAAAATCACCTCACAACGCTATTTTCCATGGCAGTCTACACAATACCCGGACGCAGTAAGCGCTATCTTGCGACGAAATCTATGCAGGGGCTAGGTTCTTGAGATGATACAAGGGCAAATTGCTAAAGAAGACTGTCCAATCTATCTAGATAGCTAATAGATAAGATAAACCCCCCAACAGAACAAGTGCGGGAGGAAAACAGAACACTGCTCCCTAATGCGAGGTTCTCTTGGAATATCTAGACAAAGTTCCCTGCCAATCCTTCACCAACTCCATAGGTCCGCAATTTTGAATGTACAGATATGTCATTATGCAACCTAGGGAAGTGGTCAGATTCTCGAAATGAGTGGGGACAGCTTCATGCATGGACTGAGAGCCTTTCTAAGGAGACTACAGTTCAACTGACCATCGAACCCCCATGTCATCTAAACTTACAAGGGATAACTGACCTGACCTGACCGATGGGTAGTTGAACTATGTTGTCCTTCCAAAGCTTACAATAGTGTGAAGGCACAGCAGAATTGGTAGCGCTTTTAGGGTACAGATATGTCGATCCACGTCAACCCTGCAGTTGTTGGATGCACATACCATAACATGGAGGCAACATGATGTGGCCATGACGGTGGCTGTTTACTGTTCGCTTGCCGAAGGATGAAAATAGCAACCACTCCGACAATAGTGACCCAAACAAGGCTCTCTAGTATATCTAGGTGGTGGTCGTAGTGACGTTAAGGCCAGCTATTTCAAAGCTAACCAGGTTCCTACCAGCCCCTGACCCTGTCGCATCATTAAACCTATGAAGGCAGCTTACTTGTTTTTACCAGGAAACGGAGACTTGTTTTTCACCTATAAGACTGAGATGGCGAAATTGAACAATGCAGCATAAGGTTATATTTCTCATTCTGTGATCTATGTCCAGTTTCTGGGTTTCAATTTAACTTTACTGCCTGCTAAAAATATCTTTCAACGTTTTAGCAACTATCAAGCACTTCGAGATGTCGACACATTCGCATTTTCGCAAGATCCAACGTTTTAATACGGACTATGCTCCTTGCACAATCACTCACTATGTATCAGACCGCAGTGGTATGCAGGTTGTTGTTGCCGATCGAAAGGGTCCCAAGCTCAACGGCTACTTCACCCTAGCTACTGAGATCTTTGATGATTCCGGTGCTCCTCATACCCTTGAGCATCTCGCCTTCCTGGGTTCCAAGAGCTACCAGTACAAGGGTCTGCTCGACAAGCTGTCTTCTCGAGCCTACTCCCACACCAACGGCTGGACCGCCACAGATCACACAACGTACACCCTTAAAACTGCCGGCTGGGATGGTTTTGCCCAAATTCTTCCCGTCTATCTCGAGCATGTCATCTTGCCTACCATCACAGATGAGGGCATTGTGACCGAGGTTTGGCACATCGACGGGGAAGGTAACGATGCTGGAGTTGTCTATTCTGAAATTCAAGCTGTCCAATTCCGCAGTTCTGAAATCATGGATCTCAAGGCTCGTCGTCTTCTCTACCCCGAGAACGTTGGCTTCCGTTACGAAACCGGTGGAATGACTGATGCCCTCCGGGTTCTCACTCCTGAACGTATTCGACAATTCCACCGAGATATGTATCAGCCACGAAACTTGTGTCTGGTTCTTGTCGGAGAAGTCAACCAGGATGAGCTTCTCCAGATTCTTGACAAGTTTGAAGAGTCCATCAAGGATGATATCCCTTCTCTCGACACGCCATTCCAGAGGCAAGTTGTTTGTGGATTGTAAAATATACTTCTGCTAACTATTTGTAGACCCTGGATCGACTCTGCTTCTCCCCCAAAGATCAACGAAACCAAGATCTTTACTGCAGAGTTTCCTGAGGAGGACGAGTCTGTTGGCGAGATTCTCGTTGGCTTCTTTGGTCCCGACTGTATCGACCTCATCAACTCTTCTGCCCTGAATGTTCTTCTCACCTATCTATGCGGCTCTTCTGTCTCTATTCTAGAGAATGTCATGGTTGAGAAGGAGGAGCTTGCAAGCTCGGTCACTTACTGAACGGACCCTCGACCGAACTCAGTCATCTGGCTGAAGCCAACAGGTGTTGCCACTGAGAAGCTCGAATTTGTTGAAAATCGACTCATCGAGCTACTCAAGGAAGTTGCTTCCAAGCCCATCGATATGTACTATATGAGGGAGTGCATCCGTCGCGAGAGGCGCCAGGTCAAATATCACGCTGAGACATCTGAGTCTTTCTACGCGACAAACATCATTACAGACTACCTTTTCGGAAAACGAGACGGATCTACACTTGCGGATCTGCAAAACCTGGAGGAGTATGATGTTTTGGAGAAGTGGTCAGACAAACAATGGCGAGATTTCCTTAGCAAGTGGATGGCTGATGCCCACCATATCTCTATTCTCGGCAAGCCTTCCAACGAGCTAGCCACAAAGATGAAGAAGGACGAGGAAGCTCGCATCGCTAAGCGTAAGGAAGACTTGGGTCCTGACGGTCTCGAGAAACTTGCCAAGCGTCTTGAAGAGGCCAAGAAGAAGAACGACGAGCCCATCCCTGCCGAAGTCGTTGATCGTTGGAGCGTTCCCGGTACCGACTCTATCCACTTCATTGAGTCCGATACTGCTCGCTCTGGACATGCCCGTTCAGTTGGCTTGGGCGGCGGATCCGCACAGAAGCTCATTGACGGCGCAACCCAAGGCAAGCTTCCACTATTCATCCAATTCGAGGATGTTCCCACCAATTTTGTTCACATTTCCATTCACATTGGTACCTCTCAGGTCCCCAACGAACTTAAGCCTCTGATGCCCATCTTCAGCGACAACTTCTTCAACACGCACATCATGCGTGATGGTAAACAAGTCGGCTTTGAGCAGGTCGTCATGGAGCTTGAGAGAGATACTATCAGTTACGCCCTCAACTCTGCCCGCTACCTCGGCGATCCCGACGGCATCATGATCCAGTTCCAGGTTGAGCCTGAGAAATACGCTGCAGCAGTTGAATGGATCCGCACCATGATGTTCGACTCTATTTTCGACCCTCAGCGTCTCAAGGCTAGCGTCGCTAAGGCTCTGGCTGACATACCTGAGTCCAAACGTGATGGCAAATCCATGGCCAGTGAGGTCAGCGCTGCCTTCCACATGGAGAAATCATCGTTGGCTGTGGCTAAGCGTGTCCTTGTCCGCGCGGTGTACTTGAAGAGACTCAAGAAGCTTCTTGAGAAGGAGCATGAAAATGTTGTCGGCTGGTTCAACACGATCCGAGACTCACTCTTCACCTTCCAGAATCTCCGTTTCCTTGTCACGGCCAACCTTGCCACTCTCCCCAACCCCTTGACTACATGGGATACCCTTTCCAAGTCCCTGACCGTATCTGAGAACATGATCGATATTCCTCAGCCCGTGAGCCTTCTCAATGATGAAGGTCATAACCCTGGCTCAGTTGGCGTAGTCATCGTCCCTATGACCACCCTCGAGAGTTCTTACTCCGTTTCAACAGCACAGGGCATCGCCTCATCTACCGACCCCCGTGTTGCCTCCATCATGGTTGCTATTGGCTATCTTGAAGCTACTGAAGGCCCTCTTTGGAATGCTGTCCGAGGTGCTGGTTACGCGTACGGTGTTTACTTCTCAAGTGATATCAACTCTGGCATTATCTCATACAATGTGTACCGCTCACCTGATGCCTACAAGGCCATCAAAGCCTCCAAGGAGGCCATTAGCAAGATCGCTGATGGTTCTGTTGAGATTGACCATCACCTACTTGAAGGTACCATCAGCCAGATCGTTGTCATGTTTGCCGATGAGCAATCTACTATGCCCAGTGCCGCTCAGCAAAACTTTGTGCAGGGCGTGGTGCGTGGCTTGCCCAAGGATTGGGATAAGGAAGTGCTACGACGTGTGCGAGATGTCACTGTTGATGAGATCAAGACTGCTCTACGTGAGACTGTCCTGCCATGTTTCGAGCCTGGCAAGAGCAACATTGTTGTCACTGCCGCCAAGATTATGCAAGAGGTTTGTTTTCCCCACCGTCGACTTTTGACTATGACTAACTTCCTGCAGGGCATGGAGGCTTCATTCAAGGAGATGGGCTACAAAGTTCAGACACATGAGCTCAGCTACTTCCATGACGACTATGGCCTGAAGCCTGAGGATGGTGAGGAAGAAGAGTCGTCCGAGGAAGACGAAGAACGAGAAAGCTCAGAGGGGTTATACGATTCTGTTCAATGAAGTGAGTAGGTTAGCAAGCAAACGAGAATGAAGATAAGTCGTCTTGAAGTGGGTCCCAGGTCCCACAGGGGCACATTGATGGAAATCAAAAGATAGACGCAATGGAGAACAGTCAGTTTGCTTCTTTTACGAACGAGTTGGGATCTTGTCTTTGTCCCCTATTTAGTCAATACGGGATTATACCTATGCTAGTAG
This sequence comes from Fusarium palustre, assembly GCA_014899045.1. Lineage (NCBI taxonomy): Eukaryota > Fungi > Ascomycota > Sordariomycetes > Hypocreales > Nectriaceae > Fusarium > Fusarium palustre. Next base: position 5,970 of record JAAVUH010000103.1, read on the forward strand.
CATCCTTCCTTATCAAGGGGCTATTACGAAACATGGAGTGACAGTCCTTAGTCCCTTCTTTCAGCTTCCCTTCCAGATTTCTCAAGCTCCCAAGCTCTCTAGCTCTGTTGATATCTTACCTAAAGCTTTCTTAAGGTTTATATCTTTAAAATTCCTCTTTAAATATTTCAAGTTAGAGCCGAAGGCCGCCAGTTTCACTTTGGCAAGGTCATTGCGTTCCTTGGAACGGTTTACGCAGATATCATCACGACCCTCGTTACGTAGCTCTTCCAGCGTCACAGCATCTCGGCAGTTGTCAATGGCGCCCTCCATCTTCCGATAAGGCAAGGCTTTGACCGGATAGTATACGGACGGCATGCTATCGATAAGTCTTCTTGTGGTTGTAGCAGCGGACATTGTGTCATGTTAACAAAATGGTGTGCAAGGGGCCGGGCATTGACTGACTGTCTTCGTGTTGGGACAAGCAGCTCCGAGGATCTTCGGCGAGTACTTTGTGTATGGGTAGTTGCAGATGGAAAGAATAGCTACAGTGCGTACAGCTTGGCAGAAGTATCTTCTATTACCCTCATCAAATAGCTCAGTCGTTGCTGCGTGGACAGCTACACTATGTCATGAAGGTTGGTTGGGAAAGTTAGTTATTGAGATATCCTCTCATATGATATAATGAGTTTTTGATCTATAAACTTTCTAGTTCAAATCTTCAACGGCACTCCTTCGAAAAATGTGGCAGTCATTACGCCAAATGAGCCTGATGAGGCCCTCGGAGGTCTCGAGAGTATGGGGGGTCACATTTGCAGTCGGTAAGGCATTCGGGTTGAGAAATGCTGGACAGCGAAGCTACCGTAAGAAAGCAAACAACTAACAGACATGGAACGGCAAAATTGATAAGCTCGCTGCTGGAGAGAGAGTACCGTATCCACCGATAATTGATGTAGGATACGCGCGCACACAACCACAAAGACGAACTCAGCTCCCATTTCCCAAACTACAAAAACGACTCCCGAGGCTACCCTAGTGGAAGAATTAGCGGGACAAAGTATCGGCATCCTGCTGACTCGGGCTCACATGTCTCTCCTAGGAATGAACCTGACATTCACACCATCCACGAAGTACAGCCAGTATCTAGATGGGTTTATCTATCATGAAAGTAGTCTCAATCGATGCAAAGTGATTGGGTAGATAGGAATAGCCCTAGCCCATCTCGCATCCTCAAGGTTGAGTCGTTCGAAGGAAGGGTTGATGGCCTGAAGTACTCCATGTCTAGCCTTCTGTCAATTGTCAAAACACGCTTGGTCCCAGCGCTCTCCGTTCATGCAGTTTTAATCGGAGCTTTTCAGTGTGAGCCTTCGGTGCCGTGTGAGGATCGACGATTGTGATGTCTGTTAGTTCCGTTTGAGGCGATGCACCTGATTATAAGGTTTTCCATCTTCAATTACACTTTTGAGCATTATGACTCCAATGCTCACACGAGACCTTCTTTTTTTTTTAACTTTAGTTGCTGCCCTACTATAAGGTTCAGCTGGGTATAAAATGCCTTCCTTCTATCCGGTTTATTTCCTCTTCCTTTCACTTCCATCAACAATCCACAATCCACAATCCACAATCACAAAAGCTGACTATCAATATGCAGCTGACAGAGGCAATCAACCAGAAAATCGGCCGCCCCAATCATGGAAGGGCTATGCCTATCTTCTTCAAGAAAACAAGAATATCCATCAAGGATTTCTACCCAGGCACTATAGAGGCGATGCACGGCGAAGATTACTCAAGGGCCAGGTTGCCAAATAAGGATCAATTCGTGGTTGGCATCTCTGACAGGCAGCCCTTGTGTTTCGCTCACCGTGCAGTAGACCTTGAATTCCAATAGATGACAGTGGCTCCCACAGATCAACTCATGGTGATTGCCTCTACCGCACACGATTCGAGAATACGTCGAAGGGAGGTAACAAGCAGAGCCAATAAAAAAAGCACATCAAAGCGACACTGGCTTGGGACACCTGAGTATAAGGTTTTCCATCTTCAATTACACTTTTTGAGCATTATGACTCCAATATTGGCTTGGGACACAATCAACCCAGTACTCCAGCCAACGATGCTCCATGGCAGTTAGGGATAGCTGATCGAGCCATGAGAGGATGAGCATCAACTGTCCGCAGCCGAGTCATCGAGCTGAAGAGAGAGTAGCAGCCTATTTCTTTTGGCATCTTGTACATGAGACTAGATAAATGAGAACATCAGAGCCACTAATAGATATCTCCTAGCCAAGTTGAAGGTTGTACGGCAATTGACCGAACAGACGTTTACCATGCACGAGTTACAGTTCATACACCCAAGAGACAAGACCCGATGCCATTGGTAATAGTTGGGCTAGATGAGTTTGTAAAGAGTTCAAAATAGGTCCCCCCATTAATGCGTGTAGTTTAATAGTATGGGACGGACACACTGCATGCGTTTCGCTGCATTAGATTACTGAATCGGCGTTGTGGTTGTTAAAACAAAAGCATCCAATACCTTAGAAAGATGCTGACAAAACACTTTCCTCTCGCCCTCCACGATTCATGATTCTGATAGATGACCCTCCTTTTTGAGCCAGTCCCTGACATGGACTCTGTCTCTGTTGACCCATGTTGAGGCCCGCTTCCTGTCCTCTAGAGTTTGGTTGTATTGCTGTGAAAAGTCTTGCGTCCTCTGCTCATCAAAGAAATCCTCCACGTCCTCAATCTCCTCGGTTCCACTCAACGAGCGAATTGAGATGTGCACAACGTCCTCTAAGACCGCGCCTCGAAGCTCTGGTCGTTTGACCAGATCATCAAAATGCTCTTTGAGCCAGGACCAAGCAGCTTTGCTGCCTTTCCGATGTGCGCAAAGCCCATACAATACCCGCCACCATTCTTGAGGTTTCACGTTGTCGCTCATGTATGCTAAGGTTTCTGCAATAAGTGTCGGGTTCCTTGTGTAACCCAGCGACTCTAGGGCCATGTTCCGGTCTTGATCATTCTCGGCGGTTTCGCACTTCGCCACCACCAGTTTGTGCTTGGCTACACCTCCGTGATAGAGCACATTGGAGAAGGCATCTCGCCGTATATCAGGTCCAAGGGCACTTCGGTCCCCGCTAAAAAACAGGTCGAACTTGCTGAGGGCCAATTGAGACGCCGATGGGTCATTCATATTCAAGGCATGATTGAATAAGAGTGTTTTGAGAAGCTTTTTGATATCGTCATCATCTGCGGCGACAACCCATCCTATATCCCTCACTATTCCGCTCATTAAGGCCTTTTCAAAAGCCCTCAAAGCAGTGGTCACATCCGTATCCTCAGAACTCCACGTGTTACGGATCCTGTGGATTTGTGCCAGCATTTGTTGTATAACGATGTACTCTCTCTCAGATTCGAAGGATTGGAGGAAAGATAGCAAGTCTGTCGTTTTCTTGTGCCCGGAGCTAACGAGCAGTCCAAGATCATTGAGTAAACCGAACCTATCTACTTTGGGTAGAAGGCCATCCCGAACGTTGACTGCAAGTCTCTGTTGCAAATTCGGACTGTAGGACACAATGTACATGCCAAATTGGCCCTTGTTGAGTTTCAGAACGCCGGTGGCGGGTATTTTAAATGAGCCCTCACGTGTATCGAGGATACGGCGATCTCTGCATCCTTCTCCAGTGATAAGGCCGAGTGGCACAGGGTAGATGACTGTATCATCCCCCAGTTCAGTAGTCGTCTTCTGGAGGAAACGGTGCTGTTTGATGTTTATTGAGGTGTGCCCTGCGTCCCCAAATTCATTCTCGTGTACAGTCAGAACAGGATAACCACTCTCAACGGTCCACGGCTTCGCTATGTGCTCAATGCCTTCATCGCTGCAGGCTGCAATCGCTGCCCAGAAATCATTTGTCGTGACATTACCGTAGGCGTGACGCTCCAGATAGAGGCGGACGCCGTTAAGGAATGCGGTCTCACCTACGTGCTCGCAGACCATACGCAAGATACAAGAAGCTTTGTTGTAGCAAATGGTATCGAACATCTGTTCGACGTCGTTTGGATCCAGGATGCTTGGTTGGATTGGATGTGAGCTGTGCAGAGAGTCAGTTTGTAAGGCCCGGCTCATCGCTTCGGACAGGAAAGATTCCCAGATTTTCCACTCAGGATATGCTTTGTCTATGGCGTAATATGCGGCCCATTCAGCAAAGCCCTCATTGAGCCATAGCATCTTCCAGTACTTTATCGTAACCTTATTGCCAAACCACTGATGAGACATCTCATGTGCTACAGTCAAAGCAACTCTTTGTTTATCAGCAATGCTGTGGTTGCTTTCATCCAGGAGGATTTCAGATCCCATAAAGGTGCAAAGGCCCCAGTTCTCCATAGCCGCTTGGCCGTAGTGGGGTATAACCACTAGATCCATTTTAGGCAAAGCATACGGGTCCTCAAACAATTTCTCATAAGAGGCTATAACTTTTGCAGCGAGGTGTGCTGAGAAATGGGCATGAGCAAGCTCTTGGTCGGGAGTGACCCACAGCCGTACAGGCTTGTCGAAAACCATATTTTCAGCCGTATAGTATTCGAAGTCTCCAACAACAAACGCCACGAGATAGGAAGACATTGGCGGTGTTCTCTTGAACCTGACAACTTTCCGGTTTGTGGAGAGGGTTTCGTGAATGATTTCGGGAGCGGGTTCTGGGTCAACGTCCATGTTACTGAGACAAACGAATTTCTCTTCGGTAATCAGGGTGATTGTGAATGTTGCTTTGAGTGCAGGATCATCGAAGCATGGAAATGCACGCCGTGCATCGTTGGCCTGGAACTGGGTTGCTGCAATATACTCGGTATCGCCTTGATTGTTTTTGTAGGACGAGCGGTAGAAACCTCTAAGATCATCGCCGAGTCTACCAGTGAAGTCCATCTTCAATTTTGCCTCTGTCCCTGCCAACAACGACTGTGCAAGGGTGGCTGTGGCAGTATGGGTTGTTTCGTCACAAGCGAGTGAATGCTGAGAAGACACGGAATATCCATCGACTTCAACAGCCAGATTGGATATAACAAGGCCCGCGCTATGGAAAGTGATCGAGTCTGTCTTCTTCAGTATGTTGAGAGTTATATCGACCACGCCACTGAAACTGAAAGTATTAAGATCTGGCTCGATAGTAAGGTCGTAATGCTTCGGCTTCACGGTCCACGTGAGGGCAGCCACAGTATCTTGACTCGACTGCACATCCTGCATGACTCCGCTGTAGTAATGTTCCCACAAACACCGAGGGTTTTGATGATCAAGAGTAGTGGGCGAGCGCAGTTTGATGGCGGTGGTGATAGAGGAAATGTTGAAGAGGATACCTGCGGCTGATCCAGAGACTGTGTATGAATGGGTGTTCCTGCACGTGCAATCAACAAGGGATAAAATACCCTGTCTGCTGGTTTCCTTTCTTCCTACGGACACAATACAAGGTACCTCTGTGCCCCGGTGCACGAATGTTCCCGTTTGGCGCCTTCTCGTTCCGCCCACAACCTGAGGCAAGAACTGATAATTAGGAGATGGTTGAAATCAGTGCCCCGCCAGCAGCGGCCGGAATGGCTCTTCTACTGGTGGGACTACGCGACGCTTATCTGCCGACTGAGATCGGGTAAATCAAACGGCTTGACAGGTTATAGCAGATCGCTTGATAGCGAGCGTCTGTACATGTTGATTCACCACAATCATCATACGTACAATCACGGGATCGACCAAGTGGTGTCCCGCATATAATGCGAGTGTCATCACTTCTCAATCAGCTTTATACGGCAGGGGGGTTGAAAGGTGGCAAAACTCGGACCCGAACTCATACGCACATATGCTCGCATTTTGCGAATGTTCCGCCTCAGACTGACGTGTCGTCTACTTTAGCTTATTCCAAATGAGAGATAAGCGTTATGTGGGACCCCGTTCCAATCATTGGTATGTAGTGATCCTAGCAGCGTAGGTAATACATTGTATGAGCCCTGGTCCACGCGGCGTCTCTTCCGATTGGCATTTCTATCCCCTGTAACGACCTGAGGATATCCCTGATTCAATTTTCTTAGCGGGACCTCAACAGCACGTACCCTTGCCTTTCCTTGACTACTTCCATTTGCGATTCACAAATTTCACGTAGCAATAGCGAAATATCGGCTTAGATGTCCAACAACTCAGCACTCGTCCCGAGCCCTTCAAGGGCTTCGCCAAGAAGCAGTCGACGCTCATGCAAGCATCAATCATAAGGATCAGGCTAGAAAAGACTGACTTCAAGGTCGTGTCATCGCACAGGGCCCTCGGCTTTCAGCCCCTACATCACGCCTGATTTATTAGCTACACAAGGGAAACCTCAAGGATAGAACAATCTGCGGAATCGGCGGTGAGAACTGAGGCCCTCCATGGCTTCATAGGACAACATATCGACAGGGCTTCGTATGTATGCAAGGAACATCAACAGTCGACCTGTCATTATCCAGCCAATACTTTTATTCGGAGCTTCCATGTTACCGACAGAAGCAATAGCATTGGCAATGCTCTCTCCATCTCAATTAATAACATGGTTTGGGAAGAGGAGGGGGCTGCAAGTGGTGTTTTGGTGGCCAGGCCGGATGCATGTTTGTGGTGATACTTGGAGTCGAAGGTCACCGCATCCACTACGATGGGTCGGAAGAGATTGAGGTTAGTTAATTGCTTGCCGGAAGGAGCAAGTTTCTGAACGCTATATTTTCGCAAATTAGCGTTGTATCAAAGCTATCACCTACTTCTGCTACGCGTGTTGGAGTTATGGAATCTACGCATCGAAGCCCTTGACCGGCGGCCAAGATATCTATGAAGTACACCGGTTGATCATTCAGTCGAGTCGAGAACCGCCAAACTGAGGTGCATGATCGACCTATCGGAGTTCAGCCCCATTCAAGTTTGTTTGACCTATCCCTGTAAGAGCCGCCTTCACAAGTTCACTACCTGGCTACACAATCCCGCTGACGGAGGTGACGTCCTTCCAGTTAATAATGGATCAGTGCAATATTAGGCATGGATTTTCTAAGCGGCAAGCTACGAGAAGAGGAGGTGTCTGTCCGCGGTAGAGGGGAGATAAGACGGGGATGTTCCAGGGGTATGGGCGACAAGGCTCAGATATGTGCCAACACTACATTAAGGTTTTTGTCTCCCATCTTGAAACACAACCACGGACTCAGCTAAGCGGTATCCAGCATATCAGGCGACTGCCAGTACTTCCCGGCCTCATCTTTGCAGGTGTTCCATTATGCCGCAGGGGGTTGCAAACTGACAAGCTCGGACCCGAACGAGTGCGCACAAGTCTTTACCCCCTCCAGCTTTTAGACCACGCAGTCGTCGGCATGATGCGAATAAGGCCTCGTGAACACAGTCATCCAGGCACATATCTGTCGTGTGGTTTGCGACCTCTAGAACGTACAGACGTCAAGTGTAATGAAGGTCACCTAGGGTTCGTAGATGTTATTTGTCAATCTCAACTGAAAGGTTTCAATGAGGCCTGAACAGTTCTAAAAACAAACCACCAAGCAGGTAAACTACAAGCTGATGTGGTGAAAACTTCCTTGCCACCTGTAACTCCGCTTGTTATGTTCCAATACCCGGTACCTTTAAACAGACATACCCTTTCCCGTCCCTGGCGTCTCCTTTTTGTGCTTTATAGACGTTGATTGGCGATACTAACCTGTCATACTGCACACACACAAACTCGCTTAAATAGAGAAACAATTTGGCGGTGTAGAGGTTTCGCAGTGATGCCGTTGTCAGCCTAAAGGCGTCAGACTTGCCATTACCTCCAAACAGGCCGTGATGCGACGCACTGGAGCGCGGGTGATTCATTTGCTTGTAACATCATGGTGCGTCGGAAGTCTGATAAACGAATTCTACGATTCTCTCCAGCCCCGCTCTACACCGTAGTGGTGATTTGATGCTTGGCGACCAATAACTTCAATGCAGACTATTGGCAGGTCCCGTAGTAAGTGTTCCGTTGCCGCCGCTTCCGAACAAAGGCTGAGCCGACAAGTATAAAGAGTGATGATAGTCCCGCTCGAAAGCCAAAATCCCAAGCAACATTTACATTCCTCAGATCAGATCAAGTATTCCTCATTGGCGCTCCACCACAAGTTTATCTCAATTAGCATTTCCTCTCACATCCTACAATATGCTCATTCCCCGTTGTGACGTTTCGAAGATGAAGCGCAAAGGTTCGTCGTACTGTCCTACTTTACAAGATCATAGCTAATACCTTGCAGACCAAGAGACGTTCAGGCAAATGTTTAACGGTGAACGGGAAGGTGATCTTGTCACCATTCACGCCTCTGAGGCAGAAATAATAGCACGAGGCTTTATTCTTACCGCAGGAATCGCGGTCGGTGGAGTAACGGCTATTTACTATGTCGTGAGAACCATAGCTACGTAAGCATGACAGAAGATTGGTCGACCTGCGCCTTTGGAAACCCACCAAAGTGTCATGGATAAGCCAAAGATGCCTTGAATGTACGGGATACTTACCGGAGGGGAGTGTTCATTCGACAAAGATTCGAAAGGACTGGGACGGTGCAGATGGAAGGTTGGTTACGGGAATATAGGCATGAACTTTGATAGGTAGATACCTGCAACGCTGAGTAGATGTCTGTTATTATCCTTAGCATCATTAAATAAGCTTAGACCCATAAGTAGATCTTGCAAGCTTATTTTGCTTTATGTGCTCGTGTACTGTAACAAACACACAAACGAGCATATACGCCTCGATTAGGTTGGTGGCACTGTTGGAGATAAGGGTACATACGCCAAGGCAGATTTGACTGATCATGATTGAATGGCAAGTTGAGAACTTCGTAGAGCTTGTCATGGCAGAGCGCGGTGCCCATTCTCGTTGCATGCCTCAAGGAACGAGTGCGCTTCTTCAATACACGGTCAACGTTGTTTGTTGAAAGGCGCGCCCGGGACGACTGCCGAGGTGGGGATGATTACCCGGACTCGTTAGCGTAGCAGGCAGGCATCGGAAGGGATAGCAGGAGAAAACGTGTCCCTGTACCTATACGCTGCGGAGTTGTACTGTGCAGAGACATGGCTGGGCGGTGGGTGCGATGGTGATGGGGTCAAGGTCTGCAAGGAAGTGTGCTCAGATGAATTGTGCTAACCTGCTTGGCGCGTAGCGCGTCGCGTACGGAGGGCGCTGGAGCGGGGAACATGTTTCTAACAAGAGCCACCAAGCGCAAAGCGACCAGGTTTCTTCAACTGCACCGCCTCGGCCGCAGCGACGATTTGGGGTCAGGGATTGCGTCTGTTGACTGAGCAGCGGCGGAGATGGTTCGCAGGGTGGGGATTTGGGAAAGTGAGAAGCCGCGCACAACAGTGAGTGGTGTGGGAAAGGCTCAGAGGAGGCCTAGGCTCTAGCGAGCCCTCTGAAGCTGTGATGGATTTTGCAGGCAATTGCGACTTGGTTGTAGTAGAGCCGGATTGCTCGAAAGCAGGCCCTGGTAAGCCCTCCTTTGCGACAGAAGCATCATGAGGAGGGGCTGATGGAGGTCCCTTGTCTTTGACAATAGCAACAATCATTTTCTCAAAGTCATCGGAGCTAGTGTGACGTTCACGCTTACTTCGGGTCCTGACGCAGGAATTTTGTCGTCGTACACGAGGACGTGCGATCTCAATAGGCGTTGGTATCCGTTGCGTGCAAAAGTTCCGACCCATTTCAATTTGACCCCAACCACCCTCATTTCATCGTGGTATTTCAACCATCAATTGAACCATCTACATACATGCAATCAAGACGTGATATATACCATTTTGTAGAGAATTTCAAGGAAAATCTCCATATATACATTGATGCTTTGTGAAGTACCCGCCAGCGCCATAGCACGCGATGACCCGAGCGGGCATCGATTTTATCACGTTTTTGACCACCTCGTCTTCAATCTTCTCCCACACTACGGCCCCAGCTTCAATAAGCCGCTCTTTTGTCTCTATGGAATGACCCTGAGCTAACACTTGGTAGTGAGCGTCCAGCCTCTGTTTTGTTCACCAGCTCGGTGTCCTTATATTCTTGTGGTGTAATGAGAAATTCACGCTCTCTGCCAGACTCTTGTCGTGGGAGTTTGGCCAATGGTTCGTACTCGATGTTTCTTCTTTGTGTGTGTATGGGAGATTCTCATTCGTGAGCCCCCGGTGCTCGGAGTTGTCTGTATCGCGATACAACGAAGTTTCTTTTCGGTATTGCCTCAGCAGACCTCGGTGTGCTTATTTACTCGCGAGCAATATGACTAAGGAATGAGGTTTTGTAGTACGAAATTTCGCCGCAGCGTCGAAGTTTGGGGAGAACAAGTTTAGTGATGCGTCTTGACGCAAGATAGAATTAATGGCGTTCGTTTCAAAGGAGAATTGACTTTATTCGGGTCATCATGACCATGAAAGTAATCGCGAGAGGCTGTGCCTAAAAGTGGTTGATTAAGTTGAGTTAGCTTCGTCTAACCATTGGGCAAGGTGTGCCTCCTAGTCTAATGCCCACCAATTATGCTGACTAAGGTGGGTGGCATTCACTCCCATTACAAGTCCAAGACTGCTATTCGTAATTTCATCGTTATAAGGTCGTGGTCCGAGGACCGAATGTTGTCGAAGACAAGAGGTCTTACGTTGGATGGAAGGGGCCTGATAGGCTCTGCATCTATGCGCCCCTAAAGATGCCTGTACCGTCTAGGCGTCAGGCTCTCCGGATCAACAAGGGCTACATCTCGATGTGATCTGGCGAACCAGGCGGACAAGTCAAACGAGGCGAATAAATCAGACAAGGCAGGTAAGGCAGACAGGGCAGTGAGTCAACCAAGCCCCTATTTAAAACAAGATCCCTAGGAACGTCCATTTTCAAGTTTTTCTTTCCATTAAGGTAAACTATCAGTCTTCACCATATTATCGTCGCTCCACCACCTTTCCACCACCCCTCCTGCTAAGTCACCATCTAATCACGATGAAACATATCGCCTCCTTTGCCTATCTCCTCGCCCTCTTCTCTTCACTTCAGTGGTCGTATCGCGTCGGGATCATTATTTGTATTGCCGTTCCTTCAACACTTCTGGTGGGATCGGCGGCGTTGCGTTTTGCAAAACGCCATACAGGCGATGAAATGTAAGATATATCACTAGTACAATCGCCCCTAAATCTCAGTGTATCCCGATAGGACTGACATTCTTCTCAATATAGCTTCACAGATCTTGAAAACTCGCAGCCAGGGCAGATTCCACGCACCGAAATCAAATGTCAAGGTTTTGTGAACGTTGAAAGGCATCATGAACCATCCCCGGGTAATAGTGTCCTATCTCCAACTGAAAAGCCTCCTCTACCTTCACAAGAGGATGACGACGACTTGTCCAAGATGATACGTCAGCCCGATACCAGACCAATCTCCCAAGATCAGCTCGTTGCAGAGGTCAAGGGCATATACGCGGGCCTGTTTATGGTCGAGAAAAAATGTATTGAAGTTGACAATGCACAATTATCTAACACTGATGCCAACTCGAAGCTTAATAACGAGCAATGGCAGGCGTTGATTGCATTGCATAGAACACTTCTTAACGAACATCACGACTTCTTTCTCGCCAGCCAGCACCCCTCTGCCAGCCCGGCCTTACGCATATTGGCTTCAAAGCATGCTATGCCTGCTCGCATGTGGAAACATGGAATTCATTCTTTCCTTGAGCTTCTGCGACATCAATTGCCAGCCTCTCTCGAACATATGCTCACTTTCCTGTACTTGGCCTATAGCATGATGGCCTTGTTATATGAGACTGTGCCTGCTTTTGAAGATACCTGGATTGAGTGTCTTGGTGACCTTGGACGATATCGTATGGCTATTGAGGACGACGACATTCGTGACCGAGAAGTGTGGACTGGTGTCAGTCGTCACTGGTACAGCAAGGCGTCGAAAAAGTCTCCTACGACAGGGAGACTTTACCATCATCTGGCTATCCTAGCAAGGCCTAATGCTCTTCAACAGCTGTATTTTTACACCAAATCCCTCTGCGTCCCCATTCCGTTTTCCAGCGCCCGAGAAAGCATTATGACGTTATTTGATCCTGTATTGAATAACAGTCCAACCCGCCTGTCTCAAATTGATGTTTCCTTTGTTCGCGCTCATGGGATACTCTTTTCTGGGAAGTCCTGGGACCAGCTTCAAGACACTATGAATGGCTTTAATAAACATTTGGACGGTCATATTGCCAGATCCACCAAGAGATGGTTGGAAGCAGGGTCAGTTGGAGTATCGAAAAATACTTGGGCTATACTAACTTACGCAGATACTATATTGCAATCTCTCTTGCTTGCTCTATCCTTGGGTACGGTGCCGAATCCAATGTCCTAATGCGAGCTATTTCTAAGAAACCTGAGGAGACGGATGTTGCTATGGGCGGGAGTGCAATTTCTGAGATCATGCCGGACGAGAAATTCAAGCCTGCTCTCAAGTTTGGAGTAAGCACGATTAAGACTGTAATTTATCGTTGGGGAGATACCAACACTTTGCCTTTCCTGCATACGATTTTGGTCTTCATGAACTACATGACCCGATATCCCGCAGCCATGAACCATTTGGAGGATATGTTTCCCTGGAAGCTCACCGCTATAATGCTCAATTCTCTATTAGGATCTTGTGAGCCTGGATATAGAGTTCAAAGCCGTATACCACTGCCGGAAAAGGATCAACTCCCACGTCCCCTGCCAGAGGACTTTGCAATGCGAGGGTTGCTTTACTCGGAGGACTATGTTCCTAACGAATGGTTCCACAACGAGAAAATCGACGAGGACGAGAAATATTTCGAACTAGCCTCCATGGCCGAAGAACGCAGGGGTCGGATCCTTTCCTTGGGGTGCAGTATTGCTACGTCAGGCAACTGGTTGATCTGGGACGAAGCCACTAGCCAATTCTCACCCGCTGCCAAGTATGATATCGACTTACAAGAGGTCTCGGCACCCTTCCTTGTTGATCTGGAAGAAGCCTGATCTTTTGGAACCATTCCAGTCGCAGACATGGGGGCCTTGCAGTGATTTTACACTATATCATGCGCCATAGAAGCGCATTCATCAAGCCTGGGCCATTTCCTAGGACATTCCGCATACACCTTGGTCAGAGCCGCCCAATATCTATCTGATGGATCGTCTTTCTTCAACGTGCGGGAATAAGCATTCAACAATTTCTCCACGATGGCGATTTGTTTTAACACACAGCAGACTGAATACTGAATACATCTAGAGTCTCGAAGAAGGACTTGCAGATTTCTTCTGCTACAGAAGAATGCTGGTAGAACATCTTGTGAGTTTCTGGCAATGCTTATCAAAGGTTGCCTGAAACTATGGAAAGAAACCTCATTCGTATCGGTGCACCTTTTATACGTTAGGGTCCGGCTAGTTGTTGTCGAATTGGCCGGATATGGTTTGCGCTGCCACTCATTATTGTATTTTTTTTCTCTTAGTTCTTTTCTTCTTCTCTACTACTGTATCTTGTATTGTTTTTTGTACATTTCTACGTTCCTCAAACTGTCTGTTTCAGCGGACGACATGTAGATATTTTATTCTTGTCGTTGTTTCTTTCTCACTTGTTTGAGGTGTGGTGTTATGTTGGGGGAGGGTGGCCTTTTGTCAATTTTTTGAGATGGCGGAGATAATAGCGGGAACAAAGTAAAAGCTCAATAAGCTCTATGATATCCTTTACTACAAGTATACACGAATTGGTTAGATTGTTGTTTGATAAACCACCAAACCAATTGAAAGAAGAGAAAGAAGAAAAAGAAAGAGAAAAGCGTTGATTGAAGATGTTTAACAAGACAAGCAATAGCGGGAAGTGGGTCTCCCGCCCCCGCATCCGGACACTTGCATTAGGGCTACCGAACTGATGGGTCAAAAATGCAAAGACCTGGCCACATTTCAGGCCTCATTGTGCCGTAAAGGGTATCCAGAAATGGCCAGGATTGCATTCGGATAGTAGCAACATGATTGATTTTCAAAGGACAGAGAAAATTGTTGTAAACACCAAACCACGTGCCGTGTACTCTACCGAGGATGGGAAGGAGTTGGCATGGTGTGGTCTTTGGTGTTGTCAAAACGTCATCGGTCTACGTATGCTTGATTCTCACGACGAATCGGAGAACAACCAGGGCCTGGCACATTCATGCGTTGACAGATGTTAAAGTTTATTTGCTATTAGGTTGGCTTGGGCATAGTTGGGTATTGTGACATGCTATGTGAGCAAGATTGGCACCTTAATTCGATGTCTTTGCCATCTACCTGCCATTCACCTGCTATCAGGGCAAATTACCATTTGCGATTGTAATATTAGAGGGGCAGCTTATGCTAATCACTGCGGTGGTTATACATCATGTCTCCAGAAAGGTCGGGCATAACAGTCCAGTCCGGCATATGCTAGACGAGATGGCCATGCCAGTCGGCAATTGAGATCTCAACAATTTAGTAGGGCCAAAAGGCCGTACAATCAACAATCACAAGGTTTTATACTATTGCTGCCTAAGCCTCTTATTGAAGCATTGGCTCTGTAAACTGCCGTGCTTTTTGTTTTCCCTTATCCGATTATAGATCAAGTCAGAGGTAAAAGGGCAGCCGAGAAGAGCATTAAGAAAGTATGTTGTCATATCTAACACATGGTGTACCCCTAAGCTGCCCCAAATCCTAACCGAGATATCAAAATCGAATCACATAGTTTTCCCTTGAGGCCTCCAGCCCTCGTGATGGGAAGCCCCGTAGAATGTCTGATAGAAAAACACGTTATTAGTTCCTCTACTAGGTTGATACTTAGCCTGCCTTAAGATTCAAGTCGGGAAAACACGGCATGAAAGTAACGTGGCTGAGGCAACAAGCATTCGAGGTATGATGGGAAAGGTGGCGCTTCGAAAGTAGGTTCTCTTTGCCGAAACCAAACACAACGATAATACACAACACTCGCGTGTAATTGCATTGTTTATTCATTGACTGTAACCACCAAAAGAGAAGGTTACAGTTCGATTCTGCCTCTGCTATACAAGATCCTGCAATAATTGTTTATGGTAAACTTGACAAGTACTACGAGGAAGACTGCCGTTGGTGCTTGGGAAGGGCACGACTGATTACAGCATGTGAGTGCCGGTTCAACATTCTGTAAGCAGCCCTGTCGATTATAGGAAATAACTCAGAATTTCTAGAACTGTTCTAGACTAATTCTAGAACAATTCCACGAAATGACACGCTCGGAGTCATGGAGCCTGAATCTGCAGCTGCCTTGGGACCCCCGTCATCTGATATCTGATCTCGGAGTCCGATACTTGGCGATAATTACGGAATCTGCCCGACTACATAGTAAAGAGCCGAAATACTAAAACTTATTTACAAGTTGAACAACAGATCATTTACTAGTTGGGAAAGTCTGCTCGCTGTCTGCCTACTCGCCTATCATTTTAGCCTGGGTTGCCTTATTTTCAAGACTAGGATTATTAGCTAAAGCTCCACGGTACCTTGAGGGTTGAGTGCATCCGTGCTGGATATCATTATCAATGCAATCTTGTAATCAAGGATTACGGAACTCTCAGGGCCAGAAATAGGTCCTTTGGCGGGTAGAGTGGTATTTATTTGAGGCGGTGATGAACAGTTTGGCGTTCATAGTCATGTCTGATCCTCGTAGCCTCATCCTCGTAAACAAGGCCCCCGTCAATTAAGGCAACGACATAACAGGTATCTACCCAGCTAAGCGCGCTTAATTCTCGACCTGGGGGTAAGATGGAGGTAAATGACCAGACAATGACGGTGAAGAATGAAAGGGAAATGGGGGAAACATGGAACGCCTTTTCCCAGTATACTTCCAATTGAGGCCTCCTGATACCATCCGTTGACCATTCGAGATGCCTTTGAGGATACTTGGATCGAGTGTCTTGGCGATATTGCTAGATATCGTATGTACATTGAGGATTACGATATTAGTGACCTCCAAGTTTGGACCGGTGTCAGTCGTCATTGGTACAGCAAAGCGTCGGCGAAGCTTCCCACGACTGGGAGGCTTTACCACCATCTTGCTATCCTGGCAAAACCTAATGCCCTTCAGCAGCTGTACTATTACACCAAATCTCTTTGCGTCCCCATCCCGTTTTCCACCGCCCGAGAAAGTATCATGACATTGTTCGATTCCCTGCTGAGTGATAATCCCTCGCACTTGGATCCGATCGAAGCTTCGTTCGTTCGCGCTCATGGTATACTCTTCTCTGGGAAGTCTCAGGACTGTTTTCAAAAATCTATGGATGGTTTCAACAAAAAGCTGAAAAAATATATCACCAGGTCCAAGGAACGATGGCTGAAATCGGGGTGAGTTAGTTTTGTTTTTATACTTTCTCCGAGAGTCGAAAAGAGAAAGCTCGATTTAGCTATACTGACTTGTGCAGATGTTACATTGCCATTTCCCTTGCCTGCTCTCTTCTTGGTTACGGTGATGAATCCAACGTGCTTATGCGAGCTACTTCCAAGAAGGCCAAGGAGAAAGACTCTGCTGTGGCTGAGAGCCCAAATTTCAAGGTCATGGCAGACGACAAATTCAAACTTGCTCTTGGCTTTGGGTGTGAGACGATTCAGATCGTGTTTGATCATTCGAAAGACAAGAATACGTACCCTTTCCTGCACACTATTTTGGTCTTCATGGACTATATGGCTCAATACCCTGCGGCCATGAACTATTTGGAGGACAAATTCCCTTGGCAGTCTGCTGCTGATATGCTGAACACACTGTTAAATTCTTGCGAGCCTGGATATAATGTGCGATTTGAGACAGCCCTTCTGGACAAAGATAAGTCATCGCGACCTTTGCCAGAAGACTTTGCCATGCGAGGCCTCCTCTACTCAGAGCATTATTTCTCTAGCGAATGGTTCAGCAACGTCGAGACCGATGAGTACGAAAACCATATGGAACTTGCCTCCATGATGGAAGAACGTAGGGACCGAATTCTTTCACTGGGGTGCCACATTGCTGCTAAAGGTGACTGGCTGGTTTGGAATGGGGAAACCAGTGAATTCTCATCTGCAACCAGATATTCAACCGGAGACAGACGCTGGAAGTGGTGGTCCAAGAGTCAGACCCTGTTGAGGGTCAAGAATTTCACGAATCTCAAGGACTCTTTCACGAGCGGGCTGAGTTCTTACGTCACCATTCGTAAATTCTATGGTATCTCTAGGGTCGGGTAGGTATTTGAGTCCTGTCGAGCTGGGCGAGAGTAGACTGTCTGTTGATGAGTACTCGGAGGACCGATATGAAAGGGGGTGGACGCCGGGCTCATGACGTGACATTGAAACCCCTTGGCCGTAAATACCACCATATTGAGCCTCTTTAAGACTACATTTGTCTGACACTTCACTTTCCTGACTATCAGTTTTTGTTGTTGGAGCCAGGTGCTGAAAAAGTGACATTGGTGTCAATGGTGTGCGAGGTGCGTGGGGAGACGCGTCTGTCGAAAATGTTTCCACAGAGCCTACTACATGATTCACATGATAGACCATACTCCCATGTAACTAAATAATTCAGTATTAGGTAAAGTATCTCAAGCAATAGTTAAGACACTTGCGTATCTCGCGCTTACATGTCTCTGTTGAACCCCTAACGCTCTCACTCCATCTTATTCTCTACGATTGTCAAGGATTGCCCGGGTAGACTTCTAAGTAGTTTGGCACAAATCAGTTTTAAGAAACATGGACACCGAATGGATTCTTTTCCCGACAAATGGACCCGCCAACATACAGAAGATAGATACCACATGTCGCCATACCATACCATATCCTAGGAATGAAGGGACCATTGAGGTTCTTGACGAGCTCAAAACATGAAGCAACATCAAGGTGGAGTGAATAAGATATGTAAGTTGATAATTCGTTGTCAAACTCTTTGGACTTGAGCTGGGTATGCTTTGAAGGAATTTTGTCATGCGCTGCGTCTCTTATCCAGTAATACTGAAAGCTGTTGGTAGTTCTCGATCTGGCGCCGCGGGATCCCTCTCGCAGATTCACGACGAATAGATCATCTGCAGCGATATGCGTGAAAGCCTATAGCAATTCGTTCAAAGCCGGAGTTTTCTGTGTACCATTCTGCTATTGAAACCATTTGAGAGCGGAGTTTTCAAGGCAGAGGAAGTGGCGCTGGTATGACACGCATATTCATCTGATCGATTTGATATGCTCAACTACGTTGCACTTGACAATAAGGACACATGTACTCAACGATGCCGAGGTTAGGGAAGTTGATTAAATTGATACCAAAATACGAGATGAAGTCCGCACAGCTCACCGATACCGTTCTTCTGAAATAGTAACAATTAAGGCCCACGGCTTCGCATCGCCCGGGTTGATCGATATTGTAGCTTGGGAATCTCCGTCTCAACATCAATGCTCCCGTCGGCCTCCATGATGTTTGGATCCACCTCTATGGGTGCCATGGGATCCGGTGCTGGAGTAGGATCGGCAGCTTCTAGCTTTGCTGGTTCCAGTTTGTTCTCCTCCTTGGTCGGTGTTGGGCTACCTTCTTTTAGACCAGCCGACATTTCGCGACGCATGCTGATAGGTCGTCGTGTCCGGATCTTGCCCATTTCGCCTGTCTCCTTGGCCAGTTCAGGCTCTTCGCGCTGGACGCGCTCCATTTCTGGCTTTGCCATCTTGAGCACCTCAACGAGTCGCTCTTGCACCTTGCTGATTTCATCGTTGCAATCTCCATCGCGTAGGAACTGATGAGCACCCTGCTCACACAAGCTCTGTACAAACTCGAGGCCTTTATCGAGATTGTCGTTTACATCGGGCGGCTGATCGCCAGCACCAGGTCGCGCTATTGACATGGGGCCGAATCGTCTGCTGCTCATATATCGTAGTGACGGGAGCGCGTCATCGTTGTTGCCATCCTCTGACACGTCTTGCTCGGCCAACTTCTTGATCTGGGCGACCCGGGCAGCCATCTTAGCCTTGCGCATTAGGTTGCGACTGAATGAGACGAATTGCACAAGGTCCTTAAAGAAGCCTTGAACATAGCTATCATAGTAAACAATGATCGTGCTTCTTGTTCGGTAAGCGGCGGGAGTGTCTTCACTCGACATCATCGAAGGCGACTTGGGCTTCTTCGTAACCTGAGCTCGTTCCCGGGCCCGCACTGTGTTGATGATCTCATGTTGCTGTCGAATGGACTCTGGACTCGGCGTATGGACATTAGATGGATCGTAGGTCTTGGCTGGCGTTTGAGCTGTGTCATCTTGGGGTGTGTCCTTGTCGGCAGAAGGCTCAGTGTGGACTACTGGGGCGTCATCCTTGGGCTTTAATGATTCAGTCGAGCCCTTGTTACGAAGGGACTTTGCCTTTGGGATCTTTCCTTCTGCTGCAGCGGTAGCGGCCAGCTCGGCCTGTCGTCGGTCGATCTGGTCACTGAGGTCGTCGAGGCGTTGCAGCCAGTCCGGGACGTTGTTCACAAGGTTTTTGAGGGCGTCCATAGCCATGATGAAAAGGAACCAGTAAACCGGTCGAGTAAGTCGAGTAGGAGGCGGCAGAAAAGAATAGATCAGCGGCGGTTAGATGCTCAAGGCCCGATAGGTATGTTGAAAAGCGTAAATCTGGATGCCTCTAAAAAAATGGATGATGGGAGAACAGAAAACATAGAGTCATCATGTCTGGCATCGGATCTTAAATGCCTCGCGAAGTCAAACAAACATCTTTCCCGTCATTTAGCAAGCCACTAGTTGCCTCGCCTCAAACTCCTTTCATTCATCCAGCAGAACAGGGATTACTGTTGGGTTGCTTATTCCTGTTGGCTCTGATCTTTCTCACGTTCGGCGAATCTTCTAGTTGGACGGGTGTCCACCAGTAATTCCGTAGGCAGGGATACTCACCCGGGATGTCATGCCACACGTCCCTGACGCGCGACAGAGACCAGGGGCCGCCGAGACCCAGTCCTTGTCCTATGTCCCCGTAAGTACACTCCTGCACTAACTTTAAGTTATGCATACGCAATGCACCTATTTGTTGCCGTCCATGTACACAACTCCGGCGGCACGCGGAATTGACCAACATGCCCGAGACTAACAGAACCAAGACGTCATTTCCGCATCTAGAACAGAAAATGGTTTTGCGAACAGGCGATATCACACGCGGTCGAGGTGTCGTTAGAGCAAGTCGCAAGCAATGCCCGGAATGGCAAAGAATTGTGTCTTGGCATTGTCTAAATCGAGCACCAGCACACCTCCCTCATTGAGAGTCCCTGAGCTAGTTGTCTAACCACCGCCGTTGCGATTTCTACAGTTGTCATTCTTAGCCTTAGCTTCGTCTGCAGGAATTAAGCACGCGGGGGAGTAGAGGTGGACAATTCTTTCCGCGAAACGAATTTACATTGCACACATCATCAGGGAGTCTGGAACTAACATTGAACCGTGACAAGTCGGGCGCACCCGCAACCACAGTCCCAACGTCTCTTCAAACCCGAATCTTGGCGTGCTCAGCTTCAAAGAGATGCTACGTGATAATTCTACACTGGGCTAGAGTTCCTGGTAAGTATTATATCCTAAAAGCTGCAGGGTAACTCGGACATCACCGCTGAGGCCAAAGTGCCCCGCGTCTTAACCACATAGTACCAACTTCATCCAGCTTTGAACAAATGCGGATCCGGTGATCAAATGATGAAGAACGTGCGCGATATTTCATCTTTACCCCTGGTGCTTCGTGTAAATCTAGAATGTGAGCAAGAATGCAGCCCAACCCAGCCAAAGCCTGACATCGTTGTGGCATATCTTCTACCGCTATGGAGTGGTGTGGTGGCGCATCAAAGCACCTGAACTACAAACGACATCGTGCACCAATCCAATGGGTTTCAACTCCTTGAAATGAAGTGGCCATGAGCATGCGTATTAGGGAATGGTCGTGTACTGAGATGTGAAAAACAGAATAGTTGCGTAGTACGAGGTAGCAAAACTCCGGCACAGAAACATGAGCACTTTAAAATTCTCCCAATTTTCTTCTCATCCAACGTCGATGTGATGGGCTTGTCGATTTATCTGATGAGCAAGAGGGAAGTGCAATGCAGCCGTGGGGCTGTGACGCCTGTCACATAAAGGCTCCTGCCAGTTCCAGAGAAGTCGCAGGGTGATTCGCTATGGAAACCTTTGCGAGATGTGACCAAAGCATGTTTATAGGGTAATGCTTCCACCTGCTTCTTCTGACGCTTTGAACTGATCCAGAATGGCTTCGAGAACTGCCAAGTTATGTTAGCACACCTGCGAATACCCAGCAACATAGCTGTATGTCCGAACCTTCTGTTATCTGATCTTCCCACACCCCATATTGGTAATCTACCAGACCGTACGCTTCAATGCCATCACATAATACAATTAGTTCGTTCCCCATCTTCTCGATCGTAGCCTTCGACATAAGGCTTTGTGATCTGGGGCGCAGTTGGGAAGAGGTCATAAGTTCGATCTGCCGCTGGCCCAATCCTAGCCATGCGTGGTTGAACTGGTTCCATAGCTGGATGCAATTGGCATGGAGGTCGGTGTCACCGAGAGTGAGACTTGCAAAACTATTAGTTTTGTTCTTCCCCTGCCCAGGGGGTTTCACGATTGCTCATACCAAGTTCAGCGACTTGATACGAAAGCCAGCTGGTGACACTAAGCAGTATACTGGATGCACTTTCCAGAGACCCATCAGATATATGCTGGAATATGACTCCCAGTTACCGCTGGTAGCTGACCCATTTCTCTTCGAAGGCGTCTTCTGCGTAGTCGTAGCCGTCTGTCATGGAAACACCGGCGCTTGTTGTCACTTGTGGCACTGAACACACATTGGGGATGCCATTACTCCTCACGGTATAGCTTTGCTGATAAACCTCTGCTACTCCGCTTGAGCTCTGCGTGAATTGAATTGAGAATGGGATAGCTGCAACCTCCATTCGAACCCAACGTAGCTCGGGGCAATGCCTGGTGCCACCGTCTGCAGAGCTGTGTGTTGCCGTGAACTAAAATGTTGCGCACCGCAGACCGGTTTTCGTGGATCAGATTCAGCGACGTCATTCATCATATTGTCTGCAGTTCCGTAGCCACTAGAGCCTTGCTGCTGGCTTGAAACGTAGCCAAAGTAATGGCCAGATTTGCAGCCGTATTTCGTTGCAGTTCCAGACATGGTTGGTGAGAAACACGGAATGAGTTCTGTATGGTAGTTAATGTGATACCAGAAACTCCCATGCCACAACCTGTCGATGAATGGGTATCAAGGGATGCAGGGCAATGTTTGTTTTCGAAGACTTTGACCAGCGAATGTCCAAATGTTGTTGATGCGTATCACAGTTCTGTTCCTAAGGATACAAAATTATGCGATAGACTACACAGCCGGCGGTTTTAAGCCCTTAGAGCGAAATTTTGGTGAAGGGATGCTTCTGCAAACAAAGAATGCGCAATGGGCGATTCGCTTTTTGAACCGGTCTCAGTTCCTGGGAGACGAAGACGAGGTTAATATAATGACAAGTCATCGAACAGGTGAAACTCACAGGTTCGAGGTAACTTAGTCTGTGTGATATCATAATGTGAGGCTGACATTTGACATGGTAAGGCAGGCTGCTCGTGTTCCAGTGGCGTCAAGCGTAGACCAAGTATGTTGCATTGTCAAGGAGAAGCCTTGCCACTTAGCAAGCGGGCTGAACTACCTAGAATATACCACTTTTCGGTTAATAAGTTGGGAAAAGATGACAAATGACAGCACGAGGCCTGATCCAGAATTTTGCGACCCAGTCCGCTGTTATGTAGTTGCCTTATCTCTAACTTCAACATACGATCCAGCTTACAGCACATCATTCAACAGAGTGCCTGTAACGGTTGCACCTAACCGTTAGGCCACAGGGCAAAAGATTGGGCTATAATCACTATGTGAGCGATTACAGTGGTGCTTACAGCTGCTTATAGAGCCTTATAGCGCTGTTACGGTGACCAATCGTAACAGTGCCCAGCCACAACGTGCGCATACGCTGCGCCGTGTTACTCAGTAACAGCCAAGTCGTGTGCCGCCCTTTGCAGGAGTGCGAGACGACCAGTATCTCTGTTTGAAGACTGAGATCAACTATACTGTAAAATGAGTTTGAATTCCGGCTTCATGTTCTTTTACCACATTCTCCACGCTATGTGCCCTCGATCCCCGGGCGTGGGCAACGTAATGGCGGGGGCTACAGGGTAAGCGGCCACATAATCCACGTCCCAGGTAACATTTCACGTCCCAGCTTATATTCAACATCTTCGCTGTGCGACACTTAGCGGGGTTGACCCTTTCCGCTAGACTTGTGAGGGTAGGTTTTGCCTTAGCACCATGCTCTGCCCCAAGTCCCAGGGACGGCTTCATTCGATCTTATAGAGGCTGACACAGACCATGATATTGCGACTCGCGGACCTCTGTTCGAACCTTGGGCGGGGCTGGAGGAAAAAGGTGAAAAGGGATTTGGCTGGGACATGTTCGCCGTACCCGTTTTAAAGTCATATTGGTAAGGTTAGGCTTGGCAACAATAAAAGACTGATGCGAACCAGTTCCAAACCAGTTGCCTTGTCATGCCGGGTTGTGACGTCTTTGGATCCAAGGTTTTCTATCCTGTATAACTCACGTGCATAAAGCCAGTCGACTCCAGTCGCCTCTACTGCATTGATGACCTACAGCACGATCATGGTCTATTAGCGTTACCCGCAATGCAGCCTTGACTAACTACTAGTCACGAGCTTCCTACATGGTCTGTCTCGTAAGGCAAGGTAACGTCTCGGAACCCACTACTCTGTATGCGGCTGACACACTGAACGCTATCACTTTAGCCCCAGCTGTCGTCGTGAGGGGCGTTGGCGGTGCGTCGCTCAGGTCGCCACGCTTGCATTGGCTGTTTCCAGCATGCACATACGATTGCATCGGTGGCCCACTGGACCCGAAAGTTGGTTCCTAGAGTACTCGCAAGTCATGGTACCCCCTGGCAGATGCCACTAGGCTTTCTTGGCGTTGGCAGTCGCTCACCATGGCCGACACGTCAACCACAGGCGAACGGGAGGCGCGCAAAAGTAAAGCGCACTAGTAGCTGATCCTACAAGCAATATGACAACATATGGTGTTCAGATTACTTGGCATTGAAGCAGCGTCTCAAATTATTAGAGAAGCGCTTTCATGTATTAGTAACAGGTAATGAATTGGAGGATGAATAATGTATTCAATTTCTGCCCCTTAACCCAGACACAGGGCCCTCAGTGACCAAGGGTGTAAAACGAGCCATTCGCCGACCCCCGCCGCAGATTTTACTTTATTTCCACTGAAGATCATATTGGCATGATTTGACCATGCTCGTTTTCTGATTGGAGTGCTTCGGTTTGGTGAGGCGGATGCTTTGGGGGTACGTATCCATCTGTGCTGACCTTGTTCGTTTGGTATGGATGTTTTAGATTAGTAGCCCGAGTCCCACGATCGTAGTTACGTCTTCACACTTTCGTTTGTCAACATAGTTGCGGAGAAAAGAGAAAAGAGTCTCGCTAATTCAGCAATTACCCTTGCCAGGCCGGAAGACGGAAAGCAAGGTCGGGGATGGGCGTTATATAGCTCTTTTTGTTTATGGATGTCGATCCATAGGTTATAAAACTCAACAGTAGCCGTCGTGCTTAGTGACATAAAGAACAAGGACCGCCGCATCTCACCAACTGATGTCTTGGGAGGTTGCAATCGCAGAACACACCTAAAATCTCTTCTTCTGAGGTATCATTTGCTGTTTTAATATGTCTTTAGTCTGTATCCGGAGCACGAACGACTTTCCTGTGGTCAATGGTACAGAGGTACTAAGGGAAGCGCCCGTGGGTTATATTGTCGATTTGTCTAACCCGCAAAAGGACGCAACAATCATCAGCACGAGCTACTGCGTCTGTGTCATCGGATCACTTGTGTCCTTCTTCATTCTTGGACTTTGTCTTTATTCAATATGTTCCAGCCATCGAGACTGGCGCCTCCAGAGTTGTAAGTGAGGCCAGGGAATAAGCGAGTGTTATTTAAAGAGACTCCTTCTGATTCTGATAAAAGTGATAATCTCACTAGCATGCATACTCACGACCGCTGCTCAATGCCTTGTTCTTATTGGCCTACAATACTCCGTCCTGGGCGTACATATCTGGGAGGTATCCCTCGACGATGCCACTTGGGCGACCACTGTAAGTTTCTTTAAGAGATTGTGATGGATATGTTTGTTAATCCTGAGTTAAAAGTTCACGCTTGTTGCCACGCTACTCGCATTCTCCAGCTCCGCTATCGCAAGGCTGGTTACCTGTATCATCAACTACCCGTTCTCCCGCTTAAAATGGTATGAAAACTCTATCCGTTTTACAGGTGGTTTACTACTCTTCGGCTCCCCCTCTCTATGGATCGCCCTCCTATTTGTTTGCTGGCCAGTCGACGGTACATGCAACCTGCAACTCTTCGCTGGGGCTAAATGTGCCGACCTTTTTTGGGTTCATATGTCACAAGCGATTATTGGGGTGGCAGCAGATACGATTCTCATGATTGTAACGACAATTATCATCTTCCCTGTAGTCCGAAGGCCGCGGAAAGAGAAAGTATTTCTCTTTGCATTTTGCTGCGGTCGCCTGTTCCCGCTCGGCGCTGCCGTAGCTCGGATTGTCATATTGGTCAACAAACGCAAGGGCCCTGACAATACAGTTGTGTCGGTTCCAGAGGTTCTCTGCTTGATCGTTGAGGCAAACCTCGTCACCACCTATAGTTCATTGGGAGAGTTTAAGATCTTCGTCAAGAACCTCAAGAAACACGGAAAACTACAGCCTCTGGTCGATAACGGTATACGCCATCATCAAGACGTCAACTTTCTGTAGGTTCCTCTATACACGTTTGGCGGTATGCCAATGAATGGAAGGGGCTCAAGTGCTGTCGGGCTTGTTCCTGGTTCCGTAGGATAGGGGAGCCCATGGGACGCAGCACGTTTCCTTTGCGTTGATTCCCTATTTAGAATCCAACTTCTTAGACAAAATGCATTTCTAATACACAACTCAAGTTACTTCCTCACGGTTTCTTATCACCAACGACCGAGTTGAATGCCTCGGATTAAGCCGGTAGCTCACTTCCATTGCATCCAACCACGATTCCCATTTGGGACCTTCAGTCAAGAACAGGGACAATGACTCAACAAGTCCGGCAACTGACTTTGCACTCAATGTTGATTGTCTTAACATGGAGTCTAGCCCCATGTGTGTTGACAACAACGGGGCGCTTGCCATGTCCGGGTAATATATACGCTGACAAAGAAATAGGTAGTGACGGTGTGACACAATCTCCTAGCGTGTGCCTGATCAAGCCACTCTCAGGCGCCGGGGAAGAGAATAAGGCTGATCCTCCGGATGTTAGCGTCATGTGACAACAGGGTTCCCAGTCCCCGACAAAAAGGTGGCTTCTGAAAACCTACAATGCATTAAGCTCGCAGGGACCCCCACGCTATTGTTGAGCTAAAAAGAGGTTTTAGTGGTGTGACACTGCCCCCGTTTATATCGATTTCCTTCCCGATGGAGCAACCGTGTCATAGCGCAAGCCTAGCGCACCGGGCTGTTAGCATGATGGGGTTGCATAAAATTGGTCGCGTACACAGTACGATACGACTTGTCATCTAAACAGTGCTTGCCGATCATGTCATGGCCTTGGCAGGGTTCCGCTATCGTTTATTATGCTCAACAGCCTGATTCCCGGTCTGTGCACGAGACACTTCCAACACGGCCGGACTGTTAACCAATTGAGCAGCATTGTGGGCGTACGTAGACGCCGTCACGTATAGCGGATCGCATGACTTCGTTCACCACAGTCTTGAACAATCTTTTCTCTCGAGGCCAGATCACAGATGCGTGATCTTCCACGAGCTTGGTGCCACTCTTGTCCGCCCTCCCAAGTTATTCATACACTAAACTAAGAGAAGTGTAGGTTAATTCACACGATATTTAAGTAAGTATTGCAACTAATGAATCTATCAGTCTCTTGCTAACTTGCGTTATCTGATCTCCTCCACCATTTGCTCGTCTTCGCTTTTACAAAGTTTTGTCATTTCTATCACCGCCCCAATACCTGAGTACGTTTCTCACCCATACCAGCCATGCATAGCGACGATTGCGAATTATCTCAGTTGACTACCATTCCCCGTGGGAGCCATATTCCTGATCTTTGCACCCAAGTAGGCAAGTTTAACACCCCCACTCAGAATCGTTACTGAAAGTTATGGAAAGCCGGACTTGAACCACCGCATAACTGTAAAATGACTTCGCCATGGGTTACCAGATGACGTTATATACGACACACAACGAGAATTTCTCATAAGCTCGCCAGCCACCAGCCTGGATCAAACCCTCTCGGGGATCATATTCATTATCCGGAAGATGGTAGTTATCTTCTAATGTAGTGACGACATTTTTTAACCTGATGGCAGGCCGAAGGCACAGCGACTCAAGATGACAATGAGTTACACTGCAGTCAAGACAGCTGTGGCCATCACTTCACTTGGGATCAAGTCGGAGACTGGGAAGAGCACACACGTGGTCACTTGAGTGAGGGTATCGCTCCATTGGGCATTGACAGCTCAGACAGGCAGAGATGATGGTCTGGCGATAATATGTTGGGATGTTTCAGGTATCGGTTTGTCGCTTGACTCCGTATTTGTTTTGGAAGTAGAGTGTGAACAGAAAAACACATCTCCTAGGCAAAGAATATTAACCTACTTTTTGAAATCAATTCTTTTCGTCTTCCTTCTCTTTTTGTGTTCTAGACGGAATCTGAACCGCCCAGCTCTACATCCAAACTAGCGACGTTTGCCGTCTTGAACCCAATTATTCACCAATTCCGTCGTGTCTGCAATTACATTTGTCTTCCCCTTTCCTCCAAGGGCCAAGCTTCTGCCGTTCCCTATGGTCATCCAGTTTACGATAGATCTCTGTCCGTCTGTCCGAAATAAAGGCATATCAGAGGTCCTTCAGGACTCCTTTTACCCTCTCCTACCACCATCCCGCGTTAGCCTACTTTCGTCGTGGCGACCTTGTGGCTCAGAACGGATTTCTTCTACCAAATCCTGTCATCGGGTTAGCGACTTCTGCTCTCTCGCCGAGGCAAACCCGTACCTTGATCGTTTGTGCATTATTGTGGGCAATTTCCATTCCTCCCATGATGTTCACTTGGTTATCCCCGATTTTCAATTCGCTGAGCTTGAGGGCATTGCGAAGTAATTCCAAGACACCGTCATCTCCCATCTCTTCGTTCGTGGTCCAGTGTTTACGCCACTGCTTTCTCAAGATTTCAACCAAACGTCAATGCCAGTCCACTGTAAGAAGTGGCCAGTCGTATTCAGTACCTAGCGATCGCAGAAAGTGTCACTATATTCACCACCGATGCACGGTGTAAACAGATCGCTGTCCTTCAGGCAAGTATCAACAGTGAAGCCGCCCGGATACAGGAAACAAAGGCAAAAATCGAAGAGATGATAAATCTGGCTCAAGATATCCCCGAATCCGCGCGGAATTAAATATCAGGAAGTGCTTCTAGTTCCTCGAGAAGAAATGCAAAGGAGACACTGTTTATAATGATGACTCAGTCTCTAAGTTCGAAAAAATGATCGAAGATATGAGGAACGCTATCGTAGACACAGAAAAAGAGGTAAAGAAGCTGGAAAAGGAAAAGCATATATTAAAGTAGTAAAGAAACAGTCAAAAAAGGAACCGTAGCCATCCTAGCTAGACCTCCCCTATTTCCAGCTTCTCCTGCAATCGCTGCGCTCATCTTGGAAAGATCAGGGTGTGCCCTCAGCATGACTACCAGAGCGCGGAAACTACATGTCTTCGGTTCTGCCAACCTCGTCGATACTCGTGTATGGCATCGGATGAAGTCCTTCTTGCGACTCGTTATGCCTGATGACGGTCATGCGTATGTCGCCGTCTCCATTCTCGCTGTACTTGCCCTCCTCTAAATCAACACTGCACAGTGGCTTGCGGCCTTTGGCACCCGAGCCACCGATTGTGACGAGGTCCTTCGAGCCAACGGCAGGAGTGCTGCTTTGGGTGCTGAGCCCTAGAACAGCCTTGACCTTTGTTGGCAGGGGTAATTCCTTGACAAGCCTAGGGAGGCAGGGTGCGCCGAGGACAAAGAAGCCGGCCGTCATCTCTGCCCACGCCCAGAACAGGAGGGGGCCGATATAATACATTTTATCGGCTTCCTTGGCGAACGTTATCGTTTGTGAGAGGCGGACACACGCGGCAATACATGCACTGTAGATGTCAGCGATCGCTACCTTTAAGGCATTGGGATAGTGGGAATTACAGCAAACCAACTCCAAAGATAACTGACAGGCCCAGTTTCTTCCGCCATTTCAGATTCAGTCTCCAGATGATCCGCTGAGGCAGCAGAACCATTGCTACGTCGGTGATTATCTGGACGGTAGCGGATCCAAGCATCACTGAAGGTAGATCGTAGCATTCCGAAGGGACATAAAACTCCCAGATGGCTCGGTGAGGGGTGCATTGCATGTTTAGTAGAATGATGCATACTACCCCCCATACACACTGCAGTCCCCCTAAGACAATGCATCCCCGCCAGAAGGGGCTCTGGGGAGTTTTGTGGGGATCTAGGAGTTCGATCCAGTCCAGGAGAATGGCGGTCTTGATGAGCGGGAGAACAACCGAGTAGCAGCAGCCGTAGACGAGAATCAGCTAGGGATGAATAGTCAGGAATTGATGGAGGTCTAGCGAACGGCGATGGGAAAGGCAAGGTCCTTACGAATTGAGGCTGGACGAGGTCGCCGTTGCGTAGATGCCACTGGTGGACATAGTAGCCCGGTGTCCGGATCATGCTATACCCGGCGTACGCAGTACCCCAAAGTGCCATATAAGCACCGAACATCAATACTAGACACACTTCAGTTCTCTTCTCGTTCGTTCAGTCGATGGTATCTTCTACCTTGTGACGCATCGATCTTCTTGGGCTTCCACGCCCGAATATACGTGCGTAGCAAGACGCATAGCGTCACAATAACGATACAAAGGGTCGTCACAGACCAAGCTAGGCCATTCTGGTTCGGAGGGTTATCGAAGATCGCCTCTGCACCGGGTGGGGGCTGAAGGGCTGGTGCAGCCAGCAGAGCCGCAAGCTCCTTCGGTGACATAGACATGCTGTTGTGTTGAAAGAATGAATGACTTTTCGTGCTCAAGAGACGACTGTGGGTTGAACGGATCAGGAACAGAACATCGTTGGTGAAAGGCGTTGGTTCTAGGTATTATACCGGGCTGGTTATTCCCTGTTGGCCGCTGGGGCAGAACCAAAGACGAGAAGATCTGCAGCCTTTACAATCTTGGAGTGACAAATGGCAATGACAGGGTATCCGAACCGTCATCCATGAGCTCCTAATCCCGGAAGGGACAAGATTGAAATTAAGAAAGTTTTCTTTTGGTTTCCAGGCATCTTTGTCTCGTTTCCTTCTTTCCCCCTGTTTTCTGAATTAGAAACGTGGAGGGCACATCTTGGCGCGTAGCAACTTTCCCTAAGGATCGGCCGCCTGAACTCAAGACACGAACAGGGTATCGAGTAGTTAATGGAGAAGTGACGTGTCGAGTTTAGGGCGCCGCATCACCTCGAACCCTGGACCTTGCTCTGCTTTTGTTGGAAGCATCGTGCCATCCCCTTCGGACAAAGCAACCCGTT
This sequence comes from Fusarium palustre, assembly GCA_014899045.1. NCBI lineage: Eukaryota > Fungi > Ascomycota > Sordariomycetes > Hypocreales > Nectriaceae > Fusarium > Fusarium palustre. The sequence goes on from JAAVUH010000103.1 coordinate 36,663, forward strand.
TTCGCTTCCATGCACTTATCACTGCCATGTTGTGGACAGAACAGCGAGTCTCCTATCGCTAGGCAATAACGATATCCAGCCGTTACAATGTTCCTGTTAGTCCTAACCTCGGTCAGGATATCTTATGGCATTTCGTTAAATGAAGACCGTGACCCCCTAGCCGTCGCACCTTCTCCCGTTGAATTGCTCTTGTAATCGTTGTTGTGGAGCCAGCCCCGTATGATAGTGATGAAGGTCTTTGGGGGCAGAAAGTCACTAAACAATGGTAATGGAGAACCTACAACCAATCTTACAAGCCTCTCTTAGTACAAGTAGATGAGTAATCCATGATCAAGGGAGAGGCAAAAAGAAGGCACCGAGGTGATAATAGCCAAGGGCACAGGTTTCCTCTGATCGTCACCAGTTTACGTACAATTGTGTTGCCGCTACTAGATCCCGTTGGTCCACCCCTGCTCATTTGCTGGCGAAGACGTTGTTGACTCTTAGTGGGTCTTATGCAATGTCTCATAGAACGGGTAACCAGCAACTGCATCCCCTGGTGATCGACGAAAGAGTGCAGATACGAAATTGAACTTCGCGCCCGCTGAAACGGCGTCGCCATATGGAATGCCACTTTGTCGCTTTCAACAGGGGAACCTAAACCCTATGCTGGGTTGGTGTTAAGGTTGCGTATGACAATCGCCCTGGCACATGTGGTGATGCTCTTGCAGTCCCGAGTCGGATGCGTCCCTTATACGTATGAGACTTTGCACAAAGATGCTAACTGGTAATTGGACAAAACGATGTTAGGAATGGCCAATTGCCTCAGTTTACTCTATAGCTCTTACGTCTCTTCATGTAGCTAACTACTATGCTGCGCTGATGACTGATTAATCCTAAGTCTCTGTTCAGAGTGGTGATCGATTTAATTCAATCCCTCATCTGACGAGGGAAGGATAAACAAACTAATCTCGCCACGGTTCAGGCAATATACTCTCAAGTCCGGCTTTGATTTGTAGCGCCAAGGTCTCGGAGTGCAATCGGTGCTGTTGGGTGTATCCTCCGGTGACCCAGAAGTTGGGAAGACCCGGATGCGGCTTCCACATGCCGCGGATCTCGCCCTCAGGATCGATGCCCCAAGTAGCATCCATGTGAGCAGCTATTTCCTCAGGGCCCATGCCCTCGCTATTGTAACCGGACCGGCCTGCTCCGAGGATCTGAGCAGCCTCTTGGCGGGCGTTTTTGCCGCAGAAGCCGGTGCACCAGATGATGGCATCCGCTTCAAGTATGCTATTATCCGAGAACTGTAGCCCTTTCTCGGTGTAGGCCACTGGCTCAACTCCGGCTTTCACGTTGACTTTGCCATCTGCAATCAAGCTCGTAGCACCCGTGTCGACATAGTGACCACCGGCCCGCTCGACCAGGTGGTGCATCAGCGTGCAGTTGTTGTTGGTGCTATCAAGTGCAGGGAATCCAGCAGCCCTAAGAGACTTATAGCGATCCGGTTCAGCTTCTGCCAATTGCACAAAGAGCTTTTTGCTGAGAGCAGCGTCAACGACGACTGGCAGCGATAATAAGAGACGGTCGGCGGCCTCAACACCAAAGTCGTAGACGCCGAGACTCTTCGGGTTAGTGATATACCCCAGAGGGACAATGTAGGTTGGAGAGCGGACCACCATGGTTGACTTGAGGCTGCCGTTGTGGCAATCGTCAAGAACATCAAATGCTGTGTTTGCCGAGCCGATAATGATAACTGATTTGACGCCTTTTTCTTGCAACTGCTTGGGATTCTTGTACTGCGAAGAGTGCAGATTGATGCCTTTGTAGATATCTTTTCCTTTGATCTGCGGCTGGTTAGGCTTCTGTGACGCGATGCCTGTTGCCAGGACAAGGTGTTTCGCGGTAGCGATTCTTTTGCCGCTAGGCGTGCGGATCTCGATTCTCCACTGTTTGGTTTCAGTGTTGTAGGTTGTCCACTGGATTACGACACCAGTTAAGATGTTGAGTTGGAACTCCTTGACATATTTCTTGAGGTGATTGGCCAGGTCATCACGACCGAGAAGACGAGAACGAAGCTTATCGTCGTATGCTGGGATACCAGTCAGAATCGCGTGGATACACAGTGAGCGGGAATCTTACGCATATAAGGCATATCGCAGAAAGAAGTCGGCACGTGGAACTGCAAGCAATCGTAACGGAGAGCCCAGTTGTCGCCCACTTGAGCATTCCGCTCGGACATGACACTCTCAACGCCTAGCGCCTTGAGACGAGCGGCGAGGGAAACAGCGCTGCGAAGTCGTAAGCACGAGGTCATAACAAACTAATACAGGTCGAACGTACGCGTTACCGCCTCCAATGATGAAGACATCTGTGTTGAAGTCATCGCCACCGTCCAATGGCTTGCGAGGGCCTTTGAGTAGCGACTCATTCTCGGGATATTTGTCCAGACTCTTGAGCCGGGTACTCAAAACCCAGATCTTCAACTCAACTCCTCCTTTGTCATCGTCAGTGGGTAAGAGAAAGATTTTTCCCACGCAGGAAGCCGCCGGCGAGGCAGTTCGAAACTCAAAGTCGGCGATGATACATGACTGCCCTGCGTTAGCTTTATCAACAAAACGGGTCAGATCTCTCGTACCAAGTCTGGGTCAAATCGTGCCATGCCCTTGACAGTGAGATCTGTAAGACCTCTGAGCTTCTTTGTCTCCAACAAGTTGGCTACAATGACGTCCGAGGCTTTGAAAGTGCGCAGATTGTAAGTCATTGCCAAAATGTCTTTCCAGTATGCTTGTTCTGTGAGGAAGCAGGCCACGAGTGCCTTGGCATCATCCTGAGCCAGAGCGGCGTTCAGCTTACCCAGCAAGGTAGAGGCATGCTGGCTCAAGTCCTTGAAGGCCATGGAATCTCTCTTGATTGTATCTCGAAGGAGGACTGGTAAAGGGTTATCATCCATCATTCTCCGCAGGTCGGCGAGCGGTGGGTGTTCCTTCGCTGGAGGAGCGGTCACAGCTGGTGCTGTCAGGTCAGTGCAACCGTATTTGAAGATAGATATCGTCCGGACACCAACTCACCGACAACCATATTTCAGGACTTATGAATGAGGTACCTGCTATTACTCGAACGTCAGAGCCGTGGTACTTCCAGCACACACTAAGAGGATATGCAGGTCGAAATGTAAACCGTCCAAGGCTCTGGCGAGCGACAGATGGGCTCTTTCCATCACGTGAATGTCCCCCATCTGGTTCCACACCAACATCCGCCAGGAGTTATTCAGACCCCTGCTGCGGACTGCGTACCATTAGGCAGTGATCTATCCAGGCCCCCACTGACTCTGGATCATGTCACACGGCGATAACGAGTAGGCGGCGGCCCGGGAACGAACTATACAGCACTACAATTTAGCGGTAACGCTTATTTCAGTAAAGCCCAGCTACATCTACTATGGCGCTTGGCGGTCTCGCTCTAAACACTCTCGGCTTGGCAAGTGTTGACGTGGTATGAGACGACCCGAGAGGTGCCCCCTCAGCGTAGTCGGAAGGTAAGGTGCCCCTGTAAAAGAAAAAGTAGTGGGTAGTTTTGTGGCTTCCCTATAACTTGCTCCAGTAGCTTCTAATTGGCTTAGCGAAGTATTACAATGGGTCATTTATCATACCAAAGAAGATAAATCTTGAGATAAATCTAATTTACTGATATATGGCTGATATAGTAAGGATTTCTGATTGATGTATCAATGATATATTAGTGAAGCAATTTTAACTTCAGATCAATCTAGCTGGCGCTGTTCTATAACTCGTGACACTTTCCGCCACACTACCTTGCGGGTAAGCTTCAACAAAGCCGTGATCGGATCCTATGGATGTAAGGTATCAGTGCGGTCCGAGGCTTCCAAGTCGTTCTTTGTTGATAGCAAACCTGGAGTAACTAGCTTACCCTATGATATAGACGTGCATTCGAGTGAGAAGGTAGATTTCAAGCGACAAACCAACAGAAGGCAATTTTGTTCTGTCTCATTGGCGTAGGAGATGGAATTGAACACGCTTCCGTGTTATGACAGTTGCCAGGTCAGCAGGGTACATCGGCATTGACATGGTCGAGATACGAGTTACTTCGCGAGGTATGGACTGAAGGCATCGTAGCAACTCGACGACGAGAGATGGAAGAGGCCTTGGGAAGATCGACAGGGGCTTAGGTCACGCACACGAGACGTATTCAATGGCATGGAAAGTATATACTCGTCGCTAGGACTAGCTACACTTCTCTTTTGACCGCCAGGCACATACGTATCGTCCATATGTAGTCGCTTGAGCGATTGGTGTTCTTCCATTTCCATGCTCACCCTCCCATGACATCGTAGCTCGGGTTTGTTGAAGCGGTACCGTCACTGCGGAACTATACTGGAAGCGCCCATCATTCTAAATCTGCGGTTCTAATGTCACTGTCCCATCCTCTTTACTACTATGATAGGAAGTCGGCTGCTGCTTCAACTCGTTAGATGGCAGTTCACTTGCTTCTATCCAGTTTTCTCGGCCGGCGCGTCTTTGAGACTCCTCCTTCTTTTCTCTTGTCCTGCCTAGATCTTTTCACGACTCGATTCTTCGTCCTTGGACTACTTACTCGAGTATGAGACTTAGTCTTTGGAAGTCGGATAGTACCTTTCATGTACCCTTCGATTAACTGGTGGACAGGTTAGCCGTGATAGTAAAGTTAATGGTGTAGCTTACTCGCAAGTCCTCCATTGCCTGCTTTATATCTTCCATATCAGACCATCGCTTAGGCCGATTCATCCTTATATCTTTCTCATATATCTTTATGCATTGCCGGAAAAAGCCACTCATGTCCTTGTGAGACACCTCATTTGCAACTCTATTATCCTTGAGCTCCAGATCCACTCGAGTTTGGTTTAAACTCCGTGCCAAAGTACGCGAATCAAAATACTCACGACAAATTAGTACGGAACGGAGGCGCGTATAAACAGCATGGATAGTGCTCGGTGGCTGGATAAACTGACATCCTTCGTCGACAAGTAGCACAAATATATCATCAGAGCACGTTGCTGTATGAGCAAACTCTCGTAATTCCTCCTCCTCAGCTCGTACTGAGGATACGAACCAGAGCTTTATTCCCACCGGGCATACAATTACTGTTGTCACACCATCCTTATCAACATGAAGAGGTGTGACAGCGCCAGTAGATGAATCAAGTCTTATCTTCATAGATTGTATGAAGTCTGTCAGATCCAGTCCTTCTTCTTTTTTGGTCAGCCCTGCAACCCTATCCGTCATGTCACAACCGAAGGTTTTTGCCATCCAATCGCGTGTGACCTCTGCAGAGGGCATTGGGTTGTTGAGCATATTGATGGGCGGCTTCTCGTCATCGTTGACTCTTGCTATTGCTTCTTGAACAGCCATTTTCACTGTTTTTCGACCATTGTCTATATTTGCCCCTGAGTCGTACACGTCAACCCGATCTTGGGTCCCAAGTTGTTGTACAAGCTCCTTTTGGTACTCTGCATACTCGGAACGCTCTTCTGCGGTCATTGGTCGTCGCGGTATGACGATTGGCCTTGTGGGGGGTCCTAGCCTCACGAGTTCCTCGGCCTCTTTCTGAGAGCAAAAGACGAACTCGTCTGGACGGTTCTCACGATTCTTCAGCGCGTATAGACGCTTTGTGATGGGAGTTCCAATTTTCGATACGGTGAGGTATTCCAATAACATCTCTAGATCTTTGTGATGACCTGTTCCCGGTTGTGAGCGTCTGATTTCCTCTGGAAGACTCTTCTTCAGCTCAGTAACGATTCCTGTCAGCTTTTGCAGATAGCTTTGCAAAGCGGTGTCGCGACAGCGACTAATATTGGGCTGCGAGCAATTCGTGGGCTCCTCGTGGAAGTAACATGGAACAAGAGGGTGTTTATTTTTTCTCATCTCACTGATTCCTTTACCTGCACATTTTTTAATATGCTTTTTAGCTCCTTTTATGCCCTTTACTCCACACTTTGGGCATGGCGATGCGCTTTTTGAATCGCGCCATTGTTTCCAGACCTCAGCAGCGATCTCTGACATGATGATAAATCTGCCGCAGCCCTAACCTCGTATAATGAGGCAGAGTATTGGTAGATACAGTTTTGGTTTCAGATGAACCTTGATGAACAGTGGGAGGGACTCTTGATGAGCAGT
>JAAVUH010000104.1:0-61077 GCA_014899045.1 Fusarium palustre
GGGTAGCACCGGGGCCGGCGGGGTGAGAACCCTCACCACCGTTGGTGGGCTTGCCAGTAGGGTAGACAGGGACCATGGTAGAGTTGTGGCCCATACCGGGGTGGCTGGGCTTGCCAGGCTTCTCACCAGTGGGGCTAGATATCCAGTTAGCATCATGTTTGAGGTCTGGCATGCTTTCAAAGCAACTTACCAGTCGTGGCAGACAACAGCGGAGGTCATGATGACGGGCTTGGTGACGGTGCAAGGACAGTCAGTGATGGTCAGGGTGGTGGCCTCAGTGATGGTGTAGGTCTTGTCGCCGTGGACGATCTCAGTGGGACCGGGGCAGTAGGTGGTGTAAGCAGTAACGACCTCAGTGGTGTAGGTAACGTTCTTGGCGTGGGCAGCGACGCCGGCAGCGAAAGCGAGGGCAGCAGCGAACTTCATTTTGACGGTTGGGTTTTGGGTTTTGGGGGTTTGGGTATTAGATTATTGGTAACTCGAAAGTTTGTGGTTGATGATGTACTTTAATGAATGAAATTGACTGAAAAGTCAAGGTATAGTAGTAGCGAAAGTGAGTGTGTGGGTGAGGAGAGAAGAAGGAAAGGAACTTCGAGTGTCTGGAGGACTCGAGCTTTATACTGAGATGAGAGGCCTTGAGGTATGGAGGTCAACTGCTCCTGCTGGAGATTGTGGATGGGAGCATTATGGGCCAGGGGTTGAAAGGCTCCACAGGGCCTCACTGCTGATGGAGGGGTGGAGACCTCCATGGAGATGGCAAGATGGGAGGACAACCCGGGCTAGGGACAGGGGATAGTGGAGTGCTCAGACCTTGACAACAGATGTGTGTTAATTAAAAGGTACGAGCACAACACAATAGAGTACGGATACCTATGCAGACAATTCTAGAGCTCGTCTTGTTTAGAGACAGAAAAACAGAGATAGGCTACATGGCCCGGTGGCGTTCTCCCAGAATGAAATTTATAGGGTTCAAATTTAACTGAGCAATCTTTAATTGGATGATTCGCTTTCTCTTGTCGTCCACTTACCATTCATTGCCAGGACGGGGGCAAATGAGCGGCCACATTTGCAGGGTTAGGTTAAACACTGATATGATTTTCAAGAACTTCTTATTCACCTTATCATCAAGTTCAATAGTTCCGATAGTTCAGAGATCTCATCTACTAAAGGCACTCAACAACGTGAAATGTCAAGGTTGATGTTAAGCTTGAAAGTATACGACAGCTCTACTAAGCATATCTAGGAATCATACTTCTTGAAAGATACACCATATCGGTCAAGTCAGTTGCTGTACAAACTGCTTATCTATATTGCATCAATCCAGAATTAGCAGTGGTCCCAACCCCTGTGTTGCAAGTAGACCAGACGTTGATATTGGATGAACGAAATGGGAAAAGGGGATGCTAGTGCTAGCCTCAGCGTGTGTGTGGGGAGGAGGCCCTTCCACTTTGCTTTCCTGTTGTGGGGTGAAAGAAGAATCTTAGACTGCGAACGGTATCAAAACCGAGACAGGACTAAAAAAGGAACTACATAACCAGAATGACTTGAATGTAACACAACCTGATTCGAACCGGATGCTAGCTGAGGCAGGTGCCGTGCCGTATTGTGTGTTGCATACACAGTTATCTAGCCGCTGAACATTTTCACCTTCCAACATGTAAGCCGAGATTGCTCTCACCTGCATTACGTGGAAGGTAAACGCATAATTACGGGCAATATTGAGAGCGAGAAGGTAAGTGTTGCTGAATAAACGTCCAAGAAGAGAGATTTGGTGATACTATAATTGGCGTCTATCGGGCGAACCGAGGCGGACCGACGTTCCATGTGGGATCTGATTCAGAGCTGGGACTTGGTCCCATAACCAGGGATGCAGGTACCGAAGCAACGGGATATGAATAGGGTACATACTCATAGAAAGATTAGGAGATGAAGTTTTAGAGTAGCACTCGCATTAGTGTCTAGTCAGCAAAGATATGCTTCCAACCTCTGGGCCATTTTAATTACACTACAACCATAATGGCTGCGGCGATATGACCTGAAGGAACAATAAACTGCCGAATTAGCAACGGGGCGGACATCAGCTAAAGCCAAGATCTTTCAAAGAACTTCAGTAATCGATCGAAAATCCTTTGAGTAGATGATTGCGCGTCTTTGGACGATCTTGAGGCTAAGGCTTGATGTCGTCCTGTCTAGGAACAAGACCAAATGAGAAACCAGGAACGGCGGCTTGTCGCGTGGACGCGAGGCAGCCACCCGGTTCCTCTGCAGCGGGTAACATCCAATGAGCGAAATAGAAGGTATGAACCAAGAGCACCCAAAATTTTAGGTGGTCTTGCAGCTTCCCTTTTTGGGTTCCGCTGACTGGTCGGTGGCAGGCGCTGCCCTGGCAGAATGCAACGCTAATGCAGGAACAAATCTCTTCCCGCTGTGTGTCCGCCAATCCCTTATTCTTTGGTGGTTCCGGACAACCTTCTTCTCCCGCCAATCACAGTCTCTATGTTGTTTTATCTTGTGCCCATCAACAACTGCAGCTCTGACTCTCGATGCCCGTTGGTGACAGGATAAACACATGGATGATCACTGACCCTGGTGCTGATTGCCACAGATAAGCTCCCAGCTTTCTGCCTTTTCTGGTCAATCAGACAGTCATGCTAACCATGATCTGATCAGGTCCGAACTACCTCAGTAGTGAGTCTAGAAACCACTATACTCTGTATATCATAGCAACCTCACTGGGCTTTGATTTGATTGCTCTCCCGGCAGTCATTGGCCATGATCCGAAAGGAACCGTGCAGCCTCGACCGGTGATTGGCAGGTCTTTGTCCACGGTACTCAATGCCCCGAATCGATCCATCACGGCATGCATAGGAAGCAGGGGATAGGGGAGCGAGCTAGAGGCGGTCTGCCAAACTGGAAAAGCGGAATAGCTAGCTCCCTGCTAAACAGAGCTGTCACTCACTATACTCTGTATGTATCAACATAAACATGGATGTAACATGCAACACATGGCGTGGGCCGACGCCACACCGACAGCCCGACAAAGCAGTTCAATTGAGTCACGCAGGGCTTGGTGGAAAAAATAAGGCGGACGAATGGTCATATCGGCTACCGGCAGCAACTTTGCTTCTTCTCAACGCTGTTTTCAAGGTGGAGCAGTTTCTGAGTTGGCAGATGGAGATGAATGTCTGTTGACTTTCCTTTTCCAGGGCCTTCCGTGGTGGCATTGAGTCCAATGGCTTCAGAACAGCCGCTTCTGACTTATTATGGCTAAGGGGCCATGATTCTGATACTTACCTGGACAGGTTTCCTTGTCGACTGTTTGTCAATGAAGAGACCATGCCCACCACTCTCTCAAAAGTTTGATTGCTACCTCATTGATAACGCAACCCTCCGTAATTTCCTCTACGACCACTTGGACACACACTTCTTACAAGGCAATTGAAGGATGTACGACCGTCACAGCCTTATCTCCCTAATGATGTCTCTAATGTGCTGATTCATGGTCAGTTCTCTCGGCGTGTGGGCATCTGAATTCAAATCCAGCATTGAATTACTTCGACACCGGAACTAGGCCATTCTATCTGTGATAGATCAGTGGCAGACGTTATCGCACCTCGTATCTTCCCCATATCGTTAATTCTTCACAATGGGGTGCGGGGCTTTCTATCATTTTGTTTTCTCAACTTCTCGTCTCGTCTTAGCTCTCACCATCCGGCGCTATCCTTGACCCACGGTTCTAGCAGAATTGACCCATCTCCAGTTTCAAAATCCACACAAAGGGAGAAACTACAGTTATCAGGGGTCTTCAGATGCTCACTAGTTCTTCTAATAGTCACTGACAAGCTTTTGGCCGCTTCCTTCCTACCTACCCAATCATGCCAAGGTTTTTTTTTTTTTTTTTTGATCGATGCGATCCGAGGGGATTTTCGCGGAGGTAGCGAATGCTTGGCAAACGATCGCGTTCCGAATATCTTCATATGTGAGGTGCCTCATCATAAGTCAATGGGTGACATGTAGCTTTGGCCGTTGAATATCCCATCGAATGGTCTAGTTGAACCTCCACCTTGGCTGGTTCTTTGTGCGCCATTCAAACTCGATATGCAAAGCTCCCGTTCCGCTCACACTCACTGCTAGGCGTGGAAGCTTATCAACTCTGTTCAAGACACCAGGGTCAACCCAAAATTGTTCATCTATCTCCGGGGGTTGGCGATAAACCCTACAGACACTCGATCCTGCGCGGGTTGTGGTTCTTCGAAAAGGTCTGACTGCGGCACCGTTCCCGGACTTCATTTCCACCACGGTGATGGTTGCTAGATCATCCATGCAAATGCAGATACATTGTTCTGACCGTTTCACACCTCCCTTGGCCGCATTGACACCCTTGCAAGTCAATCTGAGGAAATTGTTTACTTGCAGAACCACTCGAGATGTTTGAGTTATTTACCATACTGATGTGATTATGTCTTGTTTGAAATGTTGTTTGTTCAGCGACAAGACAACCACTGAGAAAGATCTCATTTCACCAGGCCCACTCATTATCTCGAACCGGTGTTGCTGCTAGAACCAAACTTACCAAAGCCGCCGTTTTTTTGTCTGATGGTTCTAATTCCAATTCGATCAACGATCTATATTTGGGTTACTTAATTTACCAGGTTGGATTCATTTTGAGCCAACGCCATGGTCAATCTCAAATCCTGGAGGCAGTGTAGTGGTTGCTACTATCCTCCAGATGGTCTGATTCGACAGCCCGGCCGATAAGAAAAGAGTTGATTTCCAAAGGCGTTGTCGAATACTGTCTGCCGTGTTATCGTTCCAGACGCACGTTGACTTCACATTCAAGTTGATTTCGCTGTTTGTTGTTTTGGATAACTCTCAAACCTGGCATCATTCTTTTGACAGCGCAAGCCGTGTCTTATCGCGCCAAAATCTTCACTCATGACGTGAAGTTCGAATTTGACGTCCATCTTTGGTTTGTTCCCGTTGTGTCCCATAGGACTGCTTTGCTGAGTATACAAATGCTTCAACCTCTGCGTTGTTTGATGATCGAGGCCAATGACATGTCTCGTCTGAGTCTGAGTCTGCCCAAGTGACCACCGCCAAGCAAGAAACAACCAAAATGTCTATTTCCTTTAACTCCAGTCGAAGGCCGATTCCGTGTCGCAATCTCTTGTCGGTTTCTGAATAAGTGTCAACGCAGCTCTGAGTGCAGCTGTGTCCATTCATCTCTTCATCGAATACTGCGTTCAACTACAACATGTTGTTCAAATCCGGTTATGGATCTCGCGGATGCTTTACCCGCGACAGATCGACCGTCTCTTTTTATGGAGATTTTCTTCGATCGAGCCTCGGTTGAGACTAGATATCTCAAGACGTTTGTTTCTAGTGCTTCCATTGACGTCTGTGAGGCTGTTGTATTAGTAATGTACGTCATTGTCTCAAAGCAAGCAATGCAACTCTTAAAAGGAACCTCCAACCTCACCATACGTTCACTTTCGTAAACAACACTACCTACTTATATTCCGAACAGTAAGAAGTTATAGCGAGAGCGAAAGAAAAATAAAAATGAATGAATACATCAAGGCAGTTGGTATGAGAATGCAACATCTATGCGTCACTATATCTAACCATACCCCACCTCACAGATATCCGAGGCGGCACTGGCGAGCGTGATGCACTCTTCATCAATGACAAGACGCCCAAGCCTTCTGTCGCCGAAGGGCAGGCTATTGTCAAGATCAAGGCTTTTGGAATTAACCGCATGGATATAATGCAGCGTCGAGGCTTCTACCCGCTTCCACCTCAAGCACCTAAGACGCTGGGTGTCGAATTCAGCGGCATCATCGAGTCCTTCGGACCTGGCGATCATGGCGCTTTTAAAGAGGGTGATGAGGTCTTTGGTCTAGCTTATGGTGGTGCCTACGCCGAGTATATTGCGGTCAGCACCCGTATGTTGCTCCACAAGCCCTCCTCTATCGACTTCGTCACTTGTGCTGGCGTGCCAGAGGCTTGGATCACAGCGACTCAGGCTTTGCATCTTGTCCTCGGCTTCACCAAGGGCAAGTCTATTCTGTGGCATGCTGGTGCTTCCGGCGTCTCGGTTGCCGGTATCCAGCTGTCACGCGTTGCTGGAGCCTCTGCGGTTTACGCCACAGCTGGATCTCAGGACAAACTGGACTTTATCACCTCCAAACTTGGAGCTACAGCTGCCTTTAACTACAAGACTCAGGACTGGGCAGAGGAAATCAAGAAGGCTACGGGAGGCAAGGGTGTTGACTACATCGTTGATTTTGTCGGTGGAAACTATTTCCAGAAGAACCAGGATGTTGCCGCGCGTGACGGACGCATGGTTCTTCTAGGAACTCTCAGCGGTGCCAAGGTTCCCGACGCCGATATTTCCCAGATTCTGTTCAAGAGACTTCGCATCGAAGGCAGCACACTCAGGAGCCGTGACGAAGAGTACCAGGGCAAGCTGCGAGATCGACTGGAGAAGTACGTCCCAGACTTTGAGAACGGCAAGCTCAAGATCTTTGTGGATGAGGTCTTCCCTTGGGAGAAGATCCAGGAAGCTCACCAGCATATGGAAGACGCCAAAAACTTGGGCAAGATTATTTGCACTATTTCCTAGATAGTGACCTCTAGGACCAAGTCGCGAGCTCTCAATATAATGAATGGCAATGGTGAAATTTGAATCGACTTTGCTCTGTCATGGGTCATGTGAACAAAGAATGAAAGTGCACCATTCAATACTTGATGCCAAGTTGAAGACTATATGGCGAATGAATCATACCGACTACATATTTCATCACAGGAGCCGCAATAAAAGAGGCACAAAGAAATCGCATCTGAATGATCTGAACGCTTGCATATTTCCAAAGTAAAGGTATCATGAAATGTTTAGTGAGCCTTCAGCCAGTTAAGCATCTGGTCGTAGGCAGTGGCTTGCGCATCCTTGATAGACTGATCTTGGTACTCGCCAACAACAGCGAATCCTGCAATGATTGTTAGTTTGTCGCAACGACATGCATAGCATGAATCTGCTTACCATGAGGAACTCCAGGATAAACTTGAACCTCGTGCTCGACGCTGGCATCGGACAAACTATCTTCTCCGCCTATCCGCACCTCTTCAGGGAAGAGAGGGTCGTTCTCTACGCAAACCAAACTGATAGGAGCGCTGATATCCTTGAAGTCATCAGGGACGACTGAGGCAGCATGTGCCAAAGCGCCGGCCTTGATGTATGGTCCGTTTTTGACGTCGCCACTCTCAGCATCACCTTCAGCAGCATTTGTTTTCTTTGCGAGAAGGAGCACAAATCGAGCACCAACGCAGTATCCAGCTGCGTAGATACCATCGCCCTGCTTGATCGCATCGGCGTACTGCTCTTTGGCAGCATCAATGACTTTGTGCAGGATGGGCATGACTTTTTCGTCTGTGACGCGAGCGAGCCACATGTCGATAAGGAATGACTTTGTAACCTCGACAGCCTTGAGCTTGAATTGCTCAAGGATGGATGTAGAGTCGTCTGCGATAGCTGTCGAGCCTGGGGCCGTGTCACCACCGAAGAGGTCGGGCATGAGGACGAGGTAGCCCTCAGAGGCGAATCTGTCGGCTTGGATCTGGTTGTTTTTAGACTTGATGCCGGTGCCGCCTGTCAGGAGAAGTAGTAGTCGCGATGGCGCATGCGGGTAGTCGGTTGGTTTTGAGATGTAGACCTAAGCAAGGGTGAATCAGCTTGGAGCGTGAGGGTTTCGAAACCTTGTCGGTATGCGTACATCAACATCGTCGAGCTTGATGATCTCTCCAGTAGATGACTGACCAGAAGCTGCGTCTGTTAGTGGGTGTAATCTTTATCGCCGAAGGGGGTTGCATACGAGTTGGTCTGTCAGAGACACAATGCTCGCCTACAGCGGCTGGAGCTGAAGCTGGATCTGTAGCTTGGATGTTATCGCTGGCCGCAAGGGTTTCCTGGGCGTCGCTCTCAGGCGCGCGGGTAGCATTTTCAGCGTCAGCCATTTTGCGAAGCTTGTGGTGGTTTGTTGTATTTCTTGTTTTGAACTGGGACGTTGGTATGGAGAATGATGTTGCTTGTTGCACGTGGAGGGGCAGCTTGACATGCAGGGCAGGTAACGCAGTTGGTTAGCCGTACCTAGGTACAGTAGGTACCTGTAGGTAGGCAGGTAGGTAAGCTGGAATTCAACACTCGATGCCATGTCATGTTGGAGGGGTAACTCAACCTGGTAGGACCAACAGGCTTCCATATTGCTGTAAAACATCGTCACGACAGGACAAGACAGGATATATCAACAGACTATTTTCCTTGATCGAGAGCATTTCTCTCTCTATCTGAGCTCCTACTCACCCAAGGTTCTTTTTGCGGCAACTCGCAGCATCAATCTGTTGAGGATTGAAATCAAATAGCTTCACTCATAACCGACAACTATATCATAGCACTTTTTGATATGCTAATGAAAATACCAAAACAGTATGCATTGAGGTTAGACTAATTTAGAGTACCTACCTATACAGGCAGTAAACTTATTTTTCGTCTGGAATATGCTCTGTCGGATATAAGAACATTTGCCATGCTGTGGTCAAGCTCATGCATTTATTATCTTGAGGACGGTATATTAGTAGTTCAGCAGAAGTACAATCTTATTGACAACAACCGTGGCAATTAATATTCTATTTCTGCCTGAAAAGACCATCCAGCCGGGGAACGACGACCTTCCTTCAACTGCCTACGCCCTTAGGTTCTTAGGTCTTTAGGTAAGTGACCCCGCGATTTCTTGCCACAAGCGCGTTCCACTCAACGCGCTGAACGCGTCCAGTTCACTCTCCTGTTCATCACCTCTCCAACAGAACTGCCTAAAGAAAGTATCCGCTTCAACCACATCCACCATCTCACAAGAACGAAGCGAAACTACAGCAAAAATGTCCGCAGCAGAAGCGCTATCACGAGGCGCCCTTGAGTATGTCCTTGTCTTTTTGTATTAACTTCTCCCGTCACTTGCTAACCTTTGCACAGCGTGATCTTCAACGATCCCGACAAAGCCACCAAGCTCTTTCCTGTACCAGTCCTGCAATGTCTTCAAGTCAAGCAGATGGCCCCTTCGGCCCAGGGAGGAGACAGATTCCGACTTGTCATGAGCGATGGCCAGCACTACGTTCAGACCATGCTTGCCACCCAAGCCAACCACGTCGTTCACGATAACAAGCTGGTTCGTGGCTGCATTGCCCGAATCAAGCAATATACACCCAACAACCTGAAGGGCAAGAAGTATGTATCTACCTGGCCTATCATTGATCGCCTCTAACCATGAGCAGCATTCTCGTCATTCTCGACATCGAAGTCATCGAGTCCCTAGGCATCCAAGAGAAGATCGGTGAGCCGTCTGCCTTTGACGCAAAGCCAGCTGGCCAGGAGAGCACCATTGCTGGAGGCGATTTCTATGGTGTCAAGAAGGAGGAATCAAAGACACAGCCTCAGCAATTCCAACAGCAGCAACAATCGATGCCGTCAAGACCCGCCATGCACGCTGGCAGCAATATCTATCCTATCGAGGGTCTGTCACCTTTTGCACACAAATGGACCATCAAGGCCAGAGTCACCGCTAAATCTGAAATCAAGACATGGCACAAGGCTACTGGAGAGGGTAAACTTTTCAGTGTCAACCTGCTCGATGAGAGCGGTGAGATCAAGGCGACCGGTTTCAACGACCAGTGCGACGCTCTCTACGACCGCCTACAGGAAGGCTCTGTCTATTACATCTCTACTCCTTGCCGGGTACAATTGGCCAAGAAGCAGTTCTCCAACCTTCCAAACGATTACGAGCTCACATTCGAACGCGATACCGTTGTTGAAAAGGCAGAGGACCAGACCAATGTTCCTCAAGTGAGGTTCAATTTCTGTTCGATTCAAGAACTGCAGAGCGTGGAGAAGGACAACACTGTTGATGTTATTGGTGTGTTGAAGGAGGTCGGCGAGGTTGGAGACATCATATCTAAGAAAGACGGACGACCGTTCCAAAAGCGAGAGTTGACCCTTGTGGATGACACCGGATTTTCAGTCCGCGTTACCATCTGGGGCAAGAACGCCAACTCTTTCGACGCCGCTCCCGAGTCTGTGGTGGCCTTTAAGGGTACTAAGGTGTCTGATTTCGGTGGCAAGAGTCTCAGTCTTCTTTCTTCCGGCACAATGACTGTCGATCCCGATATTCCTGATGCTCATAGACTGAAGGGCTGGTACGACTCTGCTGGCCGAACAGACACATTTGCTACTCACCAGAACATGGCGTCTGTGGGTAATGCTACTGGACGAAAGGAAGACTTGAAGACCATCACCCAAGTCAAGGATGAGAACCTTGGCATGGACGACCAAGCTTACTACACAATCAAGGCCACCATCGTTTTCGTCAAGCAGGAGAACTTTTGCTATCCCGCTTGTTTGTCTCAGGGTTGCAACAAGAAAGTCACGCAGATGCCTGATGGCACGTGGCAATGCGAGAAGTGCAACATCTCTCACGAGAAGCCCGAGTACCGATACATTCTCTCACTGAACGTTGCCGATCACACCAGCCACCAATGGCTCAGCTGTTTCGACGATTCTGGTCGACAAATCATGGGCCGAACAGCTGACGAGATGATGGAGCTCAAGGAAAATGACGACACCAAGTTTACAGCAGTGTTTGAGGAAGCCAACTGCAAGAAGTTCACCTTCCGATGCAGGGCCAAGATGGATAACTTTGGTGAGGCTCAAAGGTAAGCCACACAATATTTGTTTTATTTGGACAGAAACTAACATAGTTCTTTAGGATACGATATCAAGTGATGACGGTGGCGCCATTGGACTTTAAGTCTGAAGGCACCAAGCTTGACGAGCTGATCAAGCAGTACGAAAGCAGCTCGCTGTAATGATGTTGAGAAGCGCGATATGGAGTGGTTGGGCGTGTCGGTTGACTAAAAGGGTGCATTGAGGTTTATCGCTATATCTTCTGCGAGGCCGATCAAGAGATGTCTTTTGGCAGTGCCGTTCATATGACTTAGAATAATGTGAGGGAAAAAAGTGAGACGAAACGGAGCTTCCTACGATAGAAATGGATTGAAATCGTGACCCAGCGGCCTACTATTGTGATATCTGATAAACTTTTTAGACTAACGCCTGGACTTGTAACGTCCATCTTTTTACAAACGCTCGTTTAGAGGGGTAGCTTCTCATGCTTCCAGGGCTTCTTTCCTTCGCTATCACCATAGTCGGCGGTGGCTTGGTAATCGCCCCTGATTTTGTACTTGTAGATGGTGAGACCATCAAGACCGACAGGACCACGAGAATGAATCTTGTTTGTGCTAATACCGACCTCGGTGCCGAAGCCATATCGCATACCATCGGCAAGACGGGTGGCAGCGTTCCAGTACACACCAGCAGAGTCAACCTCGTTCATGAAGCGTTCAGCTTCAGCAGAGTCCGAGGTCATGATGGCATCGGTGTGGTGTGAGCCGTGAGTGTTGATGTGAACAATGGCCTCGTCAATAGAGGAGACAGTCTTGACACCAATAGTAAGAGAGAGATGTTCGGTATCAAAATCTTGAGGAGTGGCATCCTGGACACCTTGTAATGATAGAGAGGCAATGGCAGCCTTGCTGGCTTCATCAACACGGAGAGAAACGCCCTTGGCAGCAAGAGCAGAAGCTACACCAGGGAAAACAGAGTTTAAGGCTGACTCTTGGACAAGAAGAGTCTCTACCGCGTTGCAAGCAGCAGGGTAGCTAGTCTTGGAATCAACAATGGCAGTGATGGCCTTGTCCTTGTCGGCTGAAGCAGTCAGGTAGATGTGGCAGAGACCATCAGCGTGGCCAAGGACGGGAATCTTGGTAGACTCCTTGATGTAGCGGACCAGCTCGTTTGAGCCGCGAGGAATGACGAGATCAATGTAGCGGTCCTGAGCGAGAAGCTCGGCGATGGCATCGCGGGTTGTGACGAGCTGGATGGCTGAGTTGGGAACCTTTGTAGTCTCGAGAGCTGATGAGATGACCTTTGAGATGGCGACAAAGGATTCTGTGGATTCCTTCCCACCTGTGATGGGAGTCAGTGTTTTATGCATAAATATGAGTGATAGGAAGTAGAATTACCCTTGAGAATGGCAGCGTTGCCAGACTTGATAGCAAGAGAAGCAATGTTGGCGATGACCTCGGGACGGGCCTCGAAGATGATGAGAAGAACACCAATGGGGCATGAGACACGCTCCATCATAAGATCATCATCAAGCTTTGTCCTCATTTGAACTTGTCCAACTGAGAAGGGAGTTGCCGTTAGATTCATGGTTCTTGTAAAATAGTCTCAGTCAGGGTTTCAGCATACCAGGGTCGTCGAGATCCCTCACATCCAAGATGCCTTTGAGCATATCCTCCCATTTTCCCTTCTTCCCTAGATCCAATCGCGACACGAGAGCTTGGCTGAGGCCACCCTCGGCGGCAGCCTTTTTCGCAAGATCAAGATCTTTTGCGTTGGCAGCAAGAATGTCGTCTTTTGAGGCTGTCAGAGCAGCGTGGATGGCTTCGAGGGCATTGTTGCGCTCCAATGCCGGGAGAGTGGCGAGGGTGAAAGATGCTGTCTTTGCGGCGCTGGCAGCAGCCTCTGGAGAAGCATTTGTGAGAGACATTATTTTATTTGTTTTGTTTTTTTTGAAAAGGGAATGAGATATGAAGGAGGGATTGTGTCGGTGGTTGTGATGTGAAAGTGACTCAGATGAGGTTCAACTTGGCCTGGCTACAGTACTAGTTAAGCCTGTAACTTTTGGTGGTGGTTCTGTTTGCCCCGCCTGACAGACAACCATTGTCTTGCAAGGGATGCAGGTAGAGTAGGTACTGATTGTTATGCACCCCGCCATTATGAGCCATTGGGAAACTGCTACATTTCTACCGATTGAGAGAGACAGAGCAATCCCCTGTTTTCCGACTCTCTATATTCACTTTAGAATGCTGTTTAAATTTCACATACTGTGGTCGAATAAGGATCAGTCAGTCATAAACGAACGTCACTAAAGCTTACGGTTATGACTGGCTGCTTATTAAGCATTGACTCTTCCTAAGGAATCAGGACATATAACCTTGATGGATCGGGTTTAATCTCACGGTTATCACTTAAAAATTCCTAATTTGGTTTCGTGGTCTAACGGTTATGACTGCGGATTCTGATTCCGCCAGCGAGGGTTCGACTCCCTCCGAGACCTGTTTTTACTTATAGGAAGTAAAAAATTTCTTAATCTCTTCTCTTCTTCTTTTTTCCCGTGCCCTTTGCTGTATCTGTATTATATATTTCTTCCATTGTTGTTATTGTCATCTTGTTTGTTTTTGTTAGTTAGTATAAGAACCATTACGGTGTTGGTGTGACTAGAACAATTGTATCAATCCTTAACCTTGCAGAGTGTAATTGGCCAATTTGAACATTTGATACTACAAGCAACTATTTCATATCTCAAGTTACACGAATAACTATGTTAAGTAATTTCTCGAGTCAGAATCCTTGTTCTGTGAATTGTTTGATAAAGGCTGCCCTGGTTAACTGGCTCCTATGTGGAATCAATTGATAAAACGCACTGACTTTCATAACTAATGTTATCAAAAGTCAGATACACATCCTTGACAGCTCAACTCCAGTATCAAATTACTTATATACTTGAATAACCTCTCAGCCAGTCTTTTTGTTGAACGAGATAATATTTGTTTGAGTCTTGGTAGTCAGTTGACTTGTTAGTTATTGACAAATCAGTTAGTTCCCGAAACAGTCATGTCAAGACTCTTTGGCGCTATCTCCGTGTTAAGTCCTATAAGAAACCCCATACTTATCGTCTTCGGCACTCCCCTGCAACCGAGAACAATTACTAGTTATTGGCCACCTTGAGGGCGGGGAATCTGAGTCTGGTTTAGTCTCGTCTTTTGTCGCAAAAGTCGGCATCGTTCAAAGGCACTTTTGGGACCGAAAATATGTTGCAGTTTGTCCTGCAGCGGGTTCATTCTTCCGCTTATAACACCCCGGTCCGATCTCGTTCAAGGGGACTGACTCTTGGCCTCCATTCTGTCAAGGGTGAGAAGACACCAATTACAAATCGAGCTTCTCTTTGTTTTCTTCTTCTTCTCTTTCCTATGTAGAGAAACCCATAAACTTGTAACATTACACCCGCTTTTCTTTCCACTCAGAAAACGGCCTCCGAAGTATCTCCACATCTTCGGAGCCGGCCCGATACATCTTCTTATCCGAAATCATGAAGTCTGAACCAGAACAAGAACAAAGGCAGCAGAAAGAGGTTGACAATGAAGATGAAAAGATCAGCCTTGGACGAGATGAAGAATCTCAACGCCCCCCTACCTCTGGGTCAACCTCTAGTAAATTCGAGCATCATGTTCAACAAGACACCATCGAACCTATCATGCTTGGTGAACCCCTGGGTCATATAGATACTCGGCCGTCTATCAAGCGTGCCCAGTCTAGAGCTTCGTCTGCACGATTAAAAGCTCGTTCTGTTGTTCCCAGATCACAGAGACGTGGTCTACTTGCGAGGTTCACAATGGTTTCAGAGATTGAGTATCCTCCTGATTACAAGAACTCGACGAAATGGTGTCTCACTGCCATTGTTGCGTTGGCTACCGCTGCTGCACCCCTAGGGTCTACCGTTGTGTATCGTAAGTCTTGGTCCTGTTGCCTGTGTCCAAATATATAAAAGACTAACAAGGCAAACAAGCTGCACTTCCTGTTCTGGTCGACGAGTTCAACACCACCGAGACAATCACCAATCTTTCAGTCGCCCTCTACATGATCTCCATGGCCATCTTCCCTCTCTGGTGGTCATCATTCTCTGAAGAATTCGGCCGCCGAACTATCTACCTCATCTCTTTTAGTCTCTTCGTCATCTTTTCCATTCTCTCAGCCATCAGTAAGAATATCACCATGCTCATCATCTTCCGCATGTGCGCCGGCGGCGCCTCAGCAAGCGCCCACTCCACAGGCGCAGGTTCCATAGCCGACCTTTTTGAGGTGTTTGAGCGCGGAAGAGCAATGAGCATCTTCTACCTTGGTCCTCTGCTGGGACCCATGATAGCCCCTGTTATTGGCGGCGCGCTGACACAGGAGATTGGATGGCAGGCTACCATGTGGTTTCTTGCCATCTATGGGCTTGTCGTACTTCTCATGATTCTCTTCTTTCTACCAGAGACGTTGCAGCGTAAGCCTGAAGCTATCTTGCCAACTGCCGATACTCAAGAGCTTAGTCGAATGCGCACCGTAGATTCTGCCAAAGTCAAGACCAGGAATCTCGCCAAGTCCGCACGAAGATTTCTCATCGATCCTCTTGGAGTTCTTCTCTATCTCCGCTTCCCGCCTGTCCTCATCACAGTGCTTCTCGCTGCCATTGCATTTGGATCTCTCTATGTTGTTAACATCGCCATCCAACAAAAATTTTCCCGCGAACCGTACAACTTTGGTCAGCTTTCTATAGGTCTCATGTATATTCCCGGAGGGTTGGGTTACGTTGTTGGCTCCTTGTCTGGAGGGCGCTGGATCGACAAGATTATGGCCAGAGAGGCTCGTAAAGCCGGTCGCTATGATGAGGACGGGAAGCTGATATATCTCCCTGAAGATCGTATGAGAGAGAACGCTTGGGTTATGACAACCATGTATCCACTTGCGTTGTTGATGTTTGGCTGGGTCCTTCGCTACGGTTTACATCCCGCGGTGCCATGTGTCGCCCTCTTCTTGTTTGGAATTTCCTCCATGCTTGTTTTTGTAAGTTCCTCCTCCTCCTCTTGATGCTGTAACTTCCACTGATGCTACCTCCCTAGTCTGTTGCTACAACCATGCTTACAGAGCTCATCCGTAAACGAAGTTCATCAGGTGTTGCCGTTAACAACTTTGTCCGCAATACGCTCAGTTGTACTGGGGCCATTGTTGCTGCTCCGTGGATCAATGCCATGGGTACCGGGTGGGTATTCACTATTCTTTGCATATGCTGTCTGATTATTAGCTATATCAGTATATTTTTGCTAAGAAACAACGCGACCAAGTGGAGGAAGACTATGGACAAGGCACTGGGCCAGTAAAGGCACAGTATCTAGGGATGAAGTTATCAATATGGCAACATATGTACAGAGTATCATTTCAAATTCTTGGACAGCAGATACAGCCATAATATTTTCAAACCCCTCTACTTACTACAAATCATTGCTCTTCCTACTCTACGTAAAGAGCTTACCAATAGCATCAAGACCAACGTTACCACCGCTAAACACCAATCCGAGATCCCACCCCTCTTCTCCAGCCTCTTTCTCGACCATAGATCTAAATTCTTCATCGTATAGGGCTACGGCTAGCGGAACGCAAGCACTGGGCTCAACGACAAGTTTGAATCGCTCAAATACCAGCTTCATGGCTGATAGAATCTCATCCTCGGTGACACTATATATGCCTGACACCAAACGACGTTCGTAAATCACTGACCAAGGATGCGCCCCCACAGGAGTGCGCAGACCATCGGCAACAGTAAGAGTCTTGACTGATGTAATTCTAGAACCTGACTCGTATCCACGCTTGCCATCGTCTGCTCCTTCAAAGGACGGCTCTGAGCCAAAGACGCGGATCCCAGTGCCCTCGCAGCTGAGAGCTACTCCTGAGAGCATACCTCCACCACCCAGCGGTGTCATGATAGCATCCAGACCTGGCTTCTCCTTCTTTGTACGTGGTGCCTCATTGTCCCTCCCAGTTGAAGGAGCGCGGAACAGTTTCCTTTGGCCGTCAACCACAGCATCAGCTGTCATCAGCTCGGCAACTTGCTGCTGGAACTCGAGTCCCATGGTTCCTTGGCCGAGCATGATATCTGGATGATCATAAGGTGGGATGAGGCGAGCACCTGTTTCGGCAATGACCTTTGCAGCCATGGCTTCACGTTCAGTTGATGTGCTCCCGCTAAAAATCACGCGAGCGCCATAGCCTTTTGTGCCGGCAATCTTCTTGGGGTTGGAGATCTCGGGCATAACGATGTGAGCCTTGATGCCACTCTCACGAGCAGCAAGGGCTAGTGCCTGGGCATGATTTCCTACAACAGTCAATCGACATCCTTGGCCGTCACACACATGAGATTTCTTACCAGAACTATGCGTAACAACGCCCTTCTCTTTACCCCCTCCTTCCAACCATCCAGGCTCCTGCTTCAATCTCTCAACCGCATGAAAGGCTCCTCTGGCTTTAAAAGCTCCTATGCGCTGCATATTCTCGCACTTGAACCAGAGTCTCAAGACCGGTCGAGCCGGCGTTCTTCCAGCATAGCGAGTTCCCTCAAGCTCTTCTGCTGTACGAGGGGTGGAGGCAAGCTCTGTGATGGTTCGGTTGGTGAGAACTGGCGTATAGTGAACGTATTGGCTGATGAGTTTGTGAGCTTCAATGACTGAGTCACGAGTCAGAGGAGGAGTTGTAGAGATGTCAGTCATGATGATAGTAGTTTTCTCGATTCAATTATATTTTGGGGAAAATGATGAGTGTGTGTTTTCTTACGCCAAGGATATAAATGGTATGAGGCGATATATGAAGAGTCTCCAATGTTCTTATAACCAGCGATCTCGGGCCCGCTCGGCACTTGGTTACACTCCAGACTTCCTATTTTGGTCTGCTAGTTTTGCCGCCGAGAACATTTTGTGGTGCTTGTCATGTTAAAGGCGCGACAAGACACATGTTAAAGGATTCGGTGGACTAGTGAAGAATCGATTAGATGTTTCATCAAACAAAGCAGCTCTAACTCCTGGAATGCCAAAATTCAGCGTACAATAATCTACTAATAGGCTTGTTCCCTCTCCCGTACCGGTTGTTGCTCATTCAGTTCACTTGCGATTCGAAGAGAAACAATGTTTTAACTTTCAAATAATAATGGTATTCGTTTTGGCTGCCAGCCTGATATCAACTTTTGGATCAATCCAGATCCTCCTCCAGAGCCCAGGATTTTTTTTTAAAAAAAAATTAAAAAAAAAAAGTACAAAAAGTTCATGGTCATAATAAGAAAAAAGCCGTTTCCCAGACAAATCCTTTCCTTTCCCGCTCACAAATTCATCATTTCAACATCATTAACTGGTTTACTTCTGGTTCTCAGGTCGGAGGCTGCGGACAGCCTTGCCGGCGCGCCAGATCTCGAGATCGCGGATCTCCTTCATCTCGGCCTCGTACTTCTCACGGTAGTCAGGCTGGCTGTTGTACTCGAGAGATCGCTTGGTCTCGGAACCATCCTTGACGGCGTCGTAGAGGGAGTTAAAGACGGGCTTCAGGGCATCCTTGAACTTGGGGCTCCAGTCGATGGCACCACGGCGGGCGGTGGTGGAGCAAGCTTCGTACATCCAGTCCATGCCGTTGGCACCGATGAGAGGGTAGAGGGACTGAGTAGCCTCCTCGACAGTCTCGTTGAAGGCCTCGCTGGGGGAGTGGCCACGCTCACGGAGGACCTCGTACTGAGCGAGGAACATACCGTGGATACCACCCATGAGGCAGCCACGCTCACCGTAGAGGTCAGAGTAAACCTCCTTCTCAAAGGTGGTCTTGTAGAGGTAGCCGGAGCCGATAGCGACACCGAGAGCAATGGCCTTCTCCTCAGCCTTGCCAGTGACGTCCTGGTAGACGGCGAAAGAGGAGTTGATACCACGGCCCTCACGGAAGAGGGATCGGACGGTTCGGCCAGAGCCCTTGGGGGCACAGAGGATGACGTCGATGTTGGTGGGAACCTCGACCTTGGTGAGGTCCTTGAAGACGGGGGAGAAACCGTGGGAGAAGTAAAGGGTCTGTATGGGAAATATGTTAGAAAGATGTCGTTGTTGATCATGAGTGAGGGGTTGTGTGTACCTTGCCCTCAACAAGTTGGGGCTTGATGGCGGGCCAAGTCTCGGACTGGGCGGCATCGGAGAGAAGGTTCATGACGATGGTACCACGGGAGATAGCCTCGTCGACATCGAACAGGTTCTTGCCGGCAACCCAGCCATCCTGCTCGGCGTCCTTCCAGGACTTTCCGTTCTTTCGGACACCAACAATGACGTTGAGGCCGTTATCACGGAGGTTAAGACCCTGACCGTGACCCTGAGAGCCGTAACCAATGAGGGCCAGAGTGTCGTTCTTGAAGTACTCAAGGAGCTTCTCTTGGGGCCAGTCGGCACGCTCTGTGGTGTACGAGTCAGTATGTGCATCCAATAACCCCCATAGAATGAGGGGTTAGGTTGGAATTAGAGTTAAACTTACCATAGACGTCCTCCTTGTGGCCGGCAAAGTCCATGGTCTTGACACCACGAACCTGCTGCTGAATAGGGCCAGCAGCAACGGGTCGGGCAACAGCACCAGCACGGACAGCAGCGCGAGCAGCAGAGACGAAAGTTCGCTGCTGAACACGGGGAGCGGAAGCAAGCTGGCGGGCAGGGCCACGGAGGGCCTTGGAGAGGTTGCGAGAAGCCATTGTGATGATGTGGAGGGAGGGAGGGCTTTGGGATTGAGAGGAGATTGTCTGAGAAGAAGGATGAAGAGAAGGGGAAATGATTCAATTGCAATGGCGAGATCAAAGATTAAGTAGTGAGCAGGTTGGTCAAGCTGTAAGTAGGTAATTTTTGGAGGGGAAAAGGCTACGACCGACTTCGGCTGGACTTGTACGTAGGTGAAGTGGGGCCTTTATGCTGAACAGCGGGGATTTGGTGTCTTGGTCTGGGGGGTTTGTGGGTACCTGTGATACCTAGAACTTGGAGAAATAGACGATTTCACAGTGGTTTGGTGATGAGAGGTTGGTTTCGGCCAATTAGCAGTGGCATAATACCTAGGTGGTTCAACCGGGCACACCTGGAGAGGTCAGAGGAGCCAAGGTAGGTGGCTTTTCTCTCGTCAGCGGCCGTTTTCGTGATGTTTGACCGCCAGACAGATGAGACTCGATACAATCTCAATTGGGTCAATTGACTCGTCTCACACAAGTCTGCATATCAACAATTGCTCACAGTACGAACAAACCCTAAATCAGATAGTTATTGCGTGGCAAAATGAAAGCACGACTCTCGCCCGCCCGCACTATCTCGAGCTATCCCAGCTGCACAGTCTAAGTAGCTCGACGGGGTAACATAAAAGCGGATACTTCTCCCCCCCGGAGAACATCTAGCGTCCCCGAAGAAGCCGCACATGGTCCGACAGGCAAAACCTCACGGCCGATACAGGCGCCTCATCCAATGAGAGCTTGTAGAATTCAATCATACCCATGGGAGGCAACGGTAGAGCACCGCAGTCGGGGTCCTGCCCCTTGATCGAACTGCATATCGGGGCTTCATCTCATACTCCGGCCAGGACAGCACGTCAGACAGAGTCTAGATCTGCCTCAAGTTTGACGGTTTGACTCTTCGAAACTCCACTTACTCCGGATTACGGACTCTTAGTACCTCGACGATCAAGGGGATGCCAGAAAGCTTGGGACTCAAAGTTACAAGTAAAGAAAATAAACAAGCAATTATACTGTCCAAGAATCAGCACAATGATTGAATAATATCGTCTCCCATGTAATCAGTCGTTGAGTTTTCTGTTGCCCCAAGGTTTGAGGCTCAAGTCAGGGCTCTACTATGTTATCTACTCCACGTCCCTTGCCGAGATGTCAATAACAAGCCTTTCAACTCCGTTCCCAGCATGGAACCGCGGCAACTATTCATCTCAGTGGCCAATAGAGAGCTGTAGAAGCAACCCTTAACCTTGGGCATCAAACTCGCCAGCACGTGTAGAAGCGTATAATCTCCGTAGCTTGAGACTTTTGAACTTATGTGTATATATATCTCCAACTCTACCCCGCCTCGGTCGGATCCTCAGCAGACACTCCCCTCATCAAGCCATACATAGAACGCCGTGGAGATGATAAGCAAAGCTTGCTCCCGAATATAGACCCATAGGACGCCACTTGATGCTCTTTCGTCTCCGAAGCTTGTCGTCCGCTGTATCAAACGCTCGTTAAAGTCGTTCTATCATCCCACGTTCCCCGATTGGGCTCTTGTCTCCGTAGTTATTCATCCCGAAAAAGTGTTTGGTATTCGCTCTTCAGCACACTCTCTATTTGAGGACTCGGTCGTAATTCGTGCCCTTAACCACTCCACCACCCATGGCAGTCCTCACATTGCGCTTAAAGCCCTCCCTGTTGTTTCGTAAATCTTCAGCAGCCTCCTTATTCAGCGGGTCCGATGCGTTTGGTTCGAGGAAAAGGAACTGCAGCCACGTTAGTCATGATACCCAAGACTTTGTATATACTTGGCCTTTCTCCCACATGCCAACGTGTAGGCATGCGGGGCTTTGCTTCTTGGGGTTTCATACCTGTAGGCCTACAATCACCGCGTTCAAGTTCAACACAGGCTTCCAGTCCTCTCGTAGAATGTTCAGGCACACCTTGCCCTCGAGGTCGATGTTAGGATGGTAAATCTTTTCTCGGCATCGAACTTTGGGTGGCTCGTGTGGGAAGTTCTGGTTGATGGTAAAGTCGAATGTGAACCGACCGCTTCGGTACATACCCTCATCAGGGTCGATTGTAAGTACAAAGTTAAGAATGTCATCAGGGTCTGGAAACTCTGTCTTCATCGTCGAGCCGAGGGAAAGTTCTGAAAGATCTGCAATAACATGTGTCAGCTGTTTCTCGGTCTCAGGATTGAGGAGGCATACCCTTTTGCACGCGCAACTGAGCTGCGGTCACCTTCTTCTTCTTGCCGCCAGAAGCTTGACCTTCGGCATTTTCTGCATCCTTCTGCTCCTTCTTCTATACAAAAATGTCAGCTTCCAACCGCGAGAGGTCACTAAAAGGTTGCTTACCATCGACCATATCTTCAACATTATGAACGTGGGGGCCCAAGGTGGGCTGTGTCGTATGCGCTGCTAAGAGGAGAGCTTGGACAAGACAACAGAAGGCAGACTGCTGAACCTGGCGACTGGCTAGCAATTCGAAACGGAAGGGGATTTGAGAATGAGTGCGCTGCGAAAGTCTGAAAGATTGGTCGTCAGAGTGTTGGTCGGGGTTCAAAGAAGGGTCTAGACGTGCTTGGTAGAAATGGTGATGATGCTTGATAAGATAGCACAGCGTAAGGCAGCCAGGGTGCCTAAGAATCTCCGAACCCCACCGAGGTTTAGGCGGTGCCAATCGAACAACGCATCAGGCCTCTCTACCTACCTAGCTAGTGGGTGGCAGAAAAAATGACCCCTACGCTTTAGGATACCAAAATAAATAAACTAAGACTGTAGTCTAAACGTCATAAGCTGGCGCACTAATTCTGTCACCTATAGCTCGAGCGGCCATTTCTTCTGGTACCCTGAGGCCTATGTATGAGCAGTTCAATCAAACTTGGCAGGACAAACCCAAACTTGTTTCTTTCAGGACAAATCTTATTTCTTTGATGTTTACAAAAATCATATCATTCAAATGCGTCATAAACCCTCAGGGGCAGATGCCAATCTGAAAAAAGACTAAATAGAGAATACACCTGCGCGTATCTAGGACCGCCCCGAATACCTTCACTCCAAAATGTGCTCTTTTGTTGATGTGCCTCCATTAAATACTCAAAACCCAGCGTACGTGACATAACAAAGGTATCCGATACAAAAATCCCAGCTTGTCTAATGTGACAAGTGCCAATACTTTTTCGTAGTTGGCCTCTCCAGAAAAGGAGAGTGTCGAATGCAACATGCGCAGATACGGACGCCGCTTAATTTCTTGAGAAACAGCACATGATACCAGTCCTGCCAAGGAACCACAAGAAACCGGCAAAACGAACAAGTGAGAGCACGGCAGTAGCGTACAGAAGGAACTGGAAGTAATGCGCCTTTCGGTCTGTGGCGGGTTCCTATGAAGTTGTTAGTATTCAGCGCATAACTCGATAAGAATAGAAAGCTTACACCCCATCCGAGGTTATCAAAGTTGGTGCTGGTGATGCAAACAATGAGGAGAATGTTTCCAAACAACCAGCAGACAACGAGACCTGTTCGGAAAGACTTGTAGCCATCCTCGACATCGGCCTTCTCAACCTCTTCCTCCTCCTTGAAAGGAGCGAGAGCGCGACGAACAGTTTGCTCAAACTGGCTGTCAATATCCTCCTGCTCCTTCTCAACTTCCTCAACGACAACTTCGTTCTTCTCACCCTTAGTAACGTGGGCAGAGGGAAGTGCCTCGGCCTTGTCTGAACCCTTGGTACCCCAGGAAACATCGTGCCAGTTGTTGAACGCGTAGACCATGAGAATGTTGATGTAAGTTGACATGAGAACCAGGTAGTAAGGGAAGGAGTGGAACATGTGCCAAGGGTCGAGGTACATGAATGAGGCAATAAAGTTCAGTCCGTAAATGGTAATAAGGGCAACCAGAATGACACCACCAGCGCTTGAACCGCCGAAGAAACTGTCCAAGAAAGCGTCGGTCGAAGCAAACGAGATCTGGTCTCCGATAGGTGTGTCAAAGGCGCGAACGACCAGGTAAGCGGACAGAACCAGAATGTAACCCTGGATGAGACCAAAGACCATGAACGAAGCGATGTAAGTAAACTTGGAACCCTTGGGTCTGTTACCCAGAGCCAGAATGAACTGAAGCATAACAAAAGCCAGGTAGAGGTATTGAAGCAGAGCGTTGACGACAGGAGTACCAGTGTCACCGAATGGCCAAGCGTGAACTCCAGAAGTAGCATTGGGAGTACCCACAAGATCCATGATAACGGATGTTGTAAGCCAGTAAGAGCCGAGAGAGAACCAAGCGAACATAGTGTTGAGAGTCGTGTAGATGAGCTGAATGTGAAGGAAGAACATGCGGATAATGTTATGACCCGACTTGTACATTCGACCGAAATGCATCAGCGAGTACAGAGTGGCAGCGAATGAACCGTTGAGCCAACGACGACGCTGACTGATGAATTCAGCAGCACCTTCGGGAACATCGGTTTCACCCTTGGCAGCCTTGATATAAGACAAATGCCACTTCTGGCCAGCCTTGGCGACCAGCTCGAAACACAGAATACGATCCTCGGCCAAGAACATGTTCTTCTTGAAAATGTTCATACCGTCGATACCCTTCTTACCAAGCATCTTAGATAAGGTATGATCACCATGGAAATATTGTTCCAGAGGACGGCCCATGATCGCACGGAATCGATAAGCAGAGAAGGCACCGGGCAACACACTAACGTAACCGAAAGATGACTCAAGAGGCTTGTCGAGAATATTGGAGATCTTGTACTCGAAGTTCTGGACAGCAACGAGGGGGTTGAACAGCTTCTTTCCACCTTTGCCCAACATAGCGTGAATCTCACCACAAGCACCACCAAGATCCTTGTCGTTGTAGAAACCCTCCCAAAGAGCGAGGAGCGATCGAGGACTGGGCTTGGTACCCGCATCAAGCAAAATACACACCTCAGGGTTCAGGATACGGCCGAAGGCGTTGAAAAGCCATCGATGAGAGTTGATCTTCTTGGTGTTCTTCTGCTTCAAACAGAAGATCATCTGAACTGGTGGCAGGTTCTGAGAACCCTCGTTTGTAGGTCGGATGAGCTGCTGGTTGGGGGTGACTGAAAGCTGGGAGGTATATTCGAAGATGTGTGCGACGGTCTCCTTGCCGTCGACATCCTTCTTGATGACACCGTCCTGGTAAACACCTACAGTGGCGAGAACATCGAGAGTGTTCTTGTCAGCCTTGTCGATACCGTCGAAAACCAAGCAGACAACGATCTTCTGCCAAGCAGGGCCACCCTTGTTCCAGAAAGTCGACTTCTTCAGGTTGACGATATCACGGATGTTCTGCATAGTGTGATGCAGGGTTCGGGCAAGCAGAACCTTGTCTTCGTTATAGTATGTAATGGCAATAAGCAACTCAGTGTGTCGGTTGTACATGCGAGGTCGCAAATCGTAACCGTTCTTGAGGGTGAAGTCGTTAGGATCACATGTGGCAGCGGTGTATCGCATCTTGTGGAACTCCTCAGTGCCACTCTCGGCATCACGGTATTGGGGCTGAACAGCGTTCTTGATGGCACTGGGAACAGGGTAATCAATGCTCAGAACTGAACCCTGGACCAGCTTGATCTTTCGGGTCTTTGAACGGCCAAGGCCACCACCGCCACCCATCTGAGGCTGCTGCTGACGCTCAACCCAGCTGTCCTCTGGATCAAAGGCAGAGTCGGGGCGAGGGAAAGGAGCAGCAGCATCCAGGTTGCCAAACTGACCAAAGCTGCCACCAGCGTCACCATATCCAGTAGGTCCCTGACCGGGCATGGTGGATGAAGCACCGGGGGCATAGGACTCAGTAAGACTGTAAGCAGAGACAGGGCGGTCGGGGGGGGTTCGGGCGCCGAGTCGATCTTGTTCGTAGCCCGAGTTCAAAAGGCCACGGCCCTGCTCCTCGTCGTTCTCCTGAGGGGGGAGATGGTACTGCTGAAGAAGGTATTAGATTTTGTCATTTGGGTTGGAGCAGCGAACAAAGCAAAGCATGTGTGTGAATAAGTACTTACGCTACTGCCAGCAGGAAGGTCCTGGAGAGCATGGCCTCCATACTCCTGATCACGGCCATTGTACGCCATGATGAAATAGTTATGCTCCCGTAGGTGCTCAGCACTGTCGGGATCCTAATCAAAACTCGGTGGGTGTATGCTGATAACGATGCGAAGTGAAGATTGGTGTTTTGAGTTTTTACGATAGGAGCGAGCGAGCTGAAACAGGAGGAAGAAATGCGAATGGTGGTCACGGGCAGCCGCCTATTGTATGCAGTAGCTGCTTAGTAGTGTACCTTGACTTGGCCCCAGCAACAAGCAACAAACAGGTACTGTAAGTAGAGGAACTTGAGGCGCCAGCCTCAAAAGAATGGTGATAGTTGGGGAGCGGGGGGGAAGGGGTAAAGAAGATGAAGTTGAGGTTAGAGGGAAAAAGGATAAGTTAATGAATGCAAAGAAGAAAGGCCGGTGGCAGGGGTTTGGTCTATTTTTTTCGTCTTCTTGCCCTGAGGAAATGTTTTGATGAAGGGCCCTGGGAGCGAATCTCGTTTTGCTCCACGCACTGGGCTCAGAGCTTCCCGTGAGAAAGAGAGGTAAGAAAGAATAGGGGACTGGTGTCGCGCTAAGCCTGCTGAGCCACTCCACTCCGCCATAACTTGGGTACTTTGGGGGGTGAGGATCCATCCCATCTCCAGCTGCTATCCCTGTCCGCTAAAACAAAAGCGCGAATCTGACTGCACTGCAGTTCTGCAGCACAAACAGTTGGTGACGATTCTCTTCTATGATGCCTTCGCAATTATCCGTTGTGCCGGCTGAGCGTTGAGACGGTCATGCCGCCAAAGTTTAGCCTTCTGCACGTTAAGAGCGTGTCCGCCGCAGATAGAGTCAAAAAGAAAGTGGCTTGCAGCTCGTAAACCGGGCATCAAAAGTCTATCTCCATGTACCTCTACTATACGTACAGTAAGTACAGTAAGTTGGATACAGTACCGTTGAATCAGCTTGTCAGCATTAAGCCCAATGTCAGGGCTGAAGAAAGAAAGGCTTGATCCATAGCCATCCTCCCTAGTGGGTGGCAGAAAAAATGACCCCTAAGCTTTAGGATGCCAAAATAAATAAACTAAGCCCGTAGTCCAAGTGTCATAAGCTGGCGCACTAAATGTGTCACCTATAACTCGAGCGGCCATCTCTTTTGATACCCTGAGGCCTCCCCGTTGAGAGGAAAGGGCTTCAGCCACCGCAAATAACACACTCAGTTGCTCACCGTCAACGCGGCTTCTCATTCTTCCACTCCGTCTTACACTGGTACTGGGTCGGGATACGAACAGGGTCAATCAGAGTGCCAGAGAAGATGGAGACACCGTTAAGGGGCCCCTGACAACTTGCATTGAATTGCTCTCGAATCTCCATACAATGACACTGGGCGGTGCCTAAGCTCTGAGCTCAGCGAGTTGGAATCATCCCTCCTCGGACTTACCGCCAACTCTTTGTCTACTAACTGTGTTGCACAGTACCTACTTGACAGTTTCAGTGTGCCGCTTGACGAATTCTGTGGGGGAACAAGCGCCAACTTCCAGAAGCGAAGTTAAATAACAGCGACTCGCTCCCCTATTTCAAACGCCGAGTTGCCAAAAGATCGTCATTCCCCTTTCTCCCACAAGTCGAGCGCCTATGCGTTGTACAGTTCAGACCAGCCAGTCCGGCAGACGACGGCGCAGAGAATGGTCCCTAATTTCCCCTCACAAGGCCCGGGCTTCACAGAATTAGTCCCGTCACGTCAGGAAAGCCAGTCAGCCATTTCCTTTGCCTTTGGGAGTACCCGCCTGCATCCAACGCCAGCCCTGCTGGCTTACGATCCTTTCCTTTTCATCTCAGCCGCCGGGAAGCCTTGTGCAAGCCCACTCACTTGCACGAGTTGGGCCGTAGTAACATGTACGGTAGTTCATGTTCAGTCAGCAGTCAGATTTAACCATGTCGTGAACTACCAACTTTTGTACTTGGTGCTGCTGACCGCCAACGCACAACAAACTAGGTAACTTATCGGGTACAGAAAGAAGCATGTGGTCGTGTTACCAACCTTGTTCCCCTCTATTAACCCCAGAACTGACGGCGACAGAAATTCAATTAAACGGTTGCTATGAGGATCATCGAGCATCTCTCCCTTTGTTGACAATCAATTGGCTGAAGCAACCAGCCAACAGGATCAATTAGTTCTTTATCCGAAACATCAAGAAATCTGCCACAAAAGAATTTGATCCAAAAATAGATGCTCCTGTCTTGGCAAGTTAAATTAGCTGGGACGAACCGGCAGATGGGGGGCGCCGGTTAGCCACTGAGTTGCGACAGTGACAACGGGGCGCAGGCCCGCCGCCTCTCTCATTTTGCTCGGAATCCCTCCTCCACTCTTGATCCAACCCAATGTGAGATTTTGTAGCCCGCCCGCCAATCTCAATGCCTGAGTGCTCTACTGCATCTTGCTGTGCGAACTGCACGGATGAGGCCACTGAAAGAGGCGGGCTTTGCAGTAGAGTTGCATATCAGCCGATGCCCAGGAATCTGAATCCTTCTTTCCTTCTCACGTCAGCTTGCGATAACTCTTGGCTCTCCAGCCCTATCGTTCACGAGCTAAGTACATATGCAGCTACTCGATGCAGTCATATAAGCAAAAGGGCTGCGGGCTGTTGATATACATATGATCTGAACTGTCGCTACTGATTTCCCCATGCCTCGACTTGTTCAAGCTCGTCTTCGGCAACATGCATAAGCCGGATTCGCCAGTGGCTCTTCTGACAGATTACTCGTCAGTTTTTGCTCTGATTCTGTAGTGGGTGGTTATTCAGCAATTACACCTGCATATTGAGCAAGAGAGTCACATCCGCAGACTCGTTGACCTAGCACAATACCTTGGCATTGAACTGCTCGTGATCCCCGTTCTCGGTTGCTTTTCCGAGACACCGACCGCTCTGGATTGTTGATGTAAGGAATTGTAAAGATCATGTCCCAGATCCAAAAATCCGGGCGTGTCCTACCCTGAAGAGGTCTACCACATTTGATGTAAGGGATTACTGAATGTCTAGGTTTAGACATTTGAGTCATGGTGTTACTGTCATCGTAGAAGCAAACATGTGATTTTCCTCACAGCAGCAGTTACTCTATCTTTCGTTTGTTTTGTTTATCGCAATTGTATTCACATTTTCGTGTTCAAAAAAGTCGTATTTTGTGTCTCACGCTGACCAGTAAACACCAAGAGATCGACATATCCAACGCATAAAAAAGACATGCGCTGCTAATCTTGGTGTTCCAAGTCCGGATATCCGAAAGCAATACCCCAGACCGTGAATAAAATTGTTACAGCCAGTGCTGAAAGGTTGAAAACGGATAACCTTGTCGCTTGATAAATCACCAGGACATCACCTGGAGACGCAACACTCGCGAGCCATATTATGAATCGAAACTATCAACTGAAGCATCGCTTGCAGAGAACAATGATAAGCGAGAAACGCAATGTTTCCGTAGCAGTCGAAAGCATTGACAACTGATATGATCGTACCATAACGGTTCTATGGAGTAATATGTGTGCCCCTTATAAGGCTCCATGTCAATTAGGTAGGATAAAGTTGTATGGTAACAAGCCATAGCCAAGAAAGACGCAGACCAATCAATATTTGCATCGCATGCGCGAGATACAACTCGCTCGTGTTTTTTTTTTTTTTTTTTTGATATTAGCCACCTTGAAACCCTGGACGATAGCAGCGATACAACGGTCTTGTTGGCGTTGCCGAGAACCGTTCATGGATGGTTAATTAGAGATTACCTAGTAGGTTCGTAAATTCCATTCGCAGGACGCCATGTCGGTGAAAGTTTTTTCTTCTTCTC
Organism: Fusarium palustre; assembly: GCA_014899045.1. NCBI lineage: Eukaryota > Fungi > Ascomycota > Sordariomycetes > Hypocreales > Nectriaceae > Fusarium > Fusarium palustre. The sequence goes on from JAAVUH010000104.1 coordinate 29,344, forward strand.
CTCTTCTTCTTCCCTTCGGGAGTTTGTTGTTTCGGATTTAGGGACGCGCGTCTGATGTTGACAAAGCGTTCTCACAAAACCAGCCCGCCGGCCTAGGTCTGGTATGTAAGTAAACTCATGCCACTGTCAGGACTGTATTGTGAGTGGCTGGATCTGAAGGGACCTGCTGCAACTCTAGAATCAAGTTTATGTAGGGTCGCTTCTTATTCTGTCTTGAGTAGTACCTATCCTTATTATATGTAGGTACCTGGTAGTATAGGTACTGTGCTATATGGCCATTATCGGAATGATGCAGATCCAGGGTCTTGAGTTAATCATTCGATCTGTTTAATCAGAGCAGAGCAGACCAGAACAGTCTATATTAGTTGGATTCTGCACGAAGCCGCTTTTTCGTGTTCACCACCTGAAGCAGGCTGATGGTTTGCGGTACCTGAGCTATGAGTCAATGGTCTGGTACCTGTAACCCAAGCTCGATGGCCTCAAAATAGCAGGTACCAGTGGTCAAGACAGTGTCTAGCCAGGATCAACAGGGGCTTTAGGCACTGCAAAGTGGATCTTAAGCAGGGATAAACCAAGCCTTCTCATAAGCCAGCTCTCCGGTTCAGGGCCACAATATCAGGGGAGAACGTACAGTGCGGGTTCTTGTACGGTTTCGCTATCGCTGAAAGAGGTAGAGTCAAGCATTAATACCCCTGTTGCACCATCTCTCCGTGCTCCAATCGCTTTCCTGCTCCCACACATCAAAGTCGAGAGAGACTGAAAGAGTGTGTGTGAGTGACTGACCAGCGCCCAGCTTTAGTCCAGGTCCAGTCTTTCTTTGACCTCCCACCTCCCGCCGCTTTCCCGCTCGTTCTTTCATTTCATTCATCGTTCTTCAACATTCAAACGGACCGACAGACCATTGCATCAACACTTTTTGTCCCCATTTAACGCCTCCCTCGACTTGAACCGAAACGACACGAGTACAGCAGATCAACGACTTTGCTTTTCTCGTATTTGCTTGTTCGATTTCATCGCCTGGTCGATTCGATTATGTCTTGTTGCGCCTCCTAACCAACCTTCTTTTTCCCTCCGAGCTAGCCTCTGAACCCACACTCGTTTCTCAATAACATCACTTCATACGACTTCACTTTTTGGATATTCTATACAACAAACCGACCATTTTTTCCCTCTTGACCGCATACAAGAACCCAACAACAACTACATTATCTCATTCTTTCTCTTCGCAGATCGCTATCCGAGTTGTATTATTGCCAAACATTTGCCGATAATCCACACCTTGAACTAAAGCGATCGACACTTCTCAACTGTCAGCCATCAAAAATCATCACGACCTTTTACCAGTGTCTTCGTATTAGGTCATCACAATGAAAGAAAGAGTCGGATACCTCATCGCCAGGGACCTGGACGAGTTGAGCCATGGTAAGTCGACGAGACAGTCGTGCGTCTTCCCATAACGATGGATACTAACGCTGCCCCCAGCTTTTCAACTTGTCCCCCGAAGCAAGAGTTGTGTCAAGTGTGACGATGCCACCCAGCTCGAATGTCCTAAGTGCGCAGACGATGAAGTCTGCCAGTTTACCGTTCCACTAGACTGCACTATGTGCGCTACATCGATCTGCGAGAAGGACTCTAGTTCATCCGATAACAGCGGCAGCAAGGGTCCAAACGTTGGTGCCATTGTTGGTGGTGTCCTAGGTGGTATTGCTGTCATTGCTATCGTCACATATGTGGTATGGAGGTTCTGCATCAAGCCGAAACGATCACATGTCCCTACATCCATCTACGTCGAAGACACAGACGCCATTCACAACGAGAAGGATGCTGGTCCTAGGGGAATTCGTCCACCTTCTACGCACACCGTTCATTCAATTGCCTCGACCGTCCTCACACGCGCATCCAACATCATCCAGATCGCATACATCCCCGGCGTTACAAACCGAGCAACCCCGACCTCACCAAATGTTCTTGTTCCTCCTGTACCTCCAATTCCCATGCACCACGCTGAGGCCAACAGGAGCCTAGGAAACGACGATCAGCACTTCTTTGTTCCCGGTGACCTGAGAGATTCTACTTACTCAGGGCTGTCAGGATACTCGGACCGAACATCATACGCTCGCACATCCTACGCTCCTCGATCCAGCGTCGCCTCTACAATCTATGGCAAACAGGCACAGGTTCTCACACCCGCGCAGACTGGAATGCGTGCCAAGCCTACCATGGTCAGCGTCAAGTCTATCGGTAACAACGGTAGCGAGTTGATGGCGCCACCAGTCCCGTCAATCGACTTCCAGAAGTTTGGTAACAGTCGGCCCAAGAGCACTGCGAGCGCTTTCAGCGTCGGCTCAACGTTCCTCAACAGCGCCAACACTGCAACGCAGGCTCGTGCACAGGTGGTCAAAGTTGGAACGTTGAAGAAGGTCGACATGGGAAGCAAGGCTGAGTCGGACACAATGTCATCATCATCAACAATGGCACCGTCGCCGCCAAGAACACCTAGTGGCAACGTTACCCGAGACTCGAGTATCACCGTTATCGAAGAGTCGCCCTCCACGGACCAAGGTCCATTCTCTGATCCTCCAGACAGGAGTCCTCTGCGCGCAAACAAGACCAGCCTCGGCGCCGTTATGGAGGACCCAGCAAGCGAAAACGACAAACTTCCTCCTACCCTCCTAAGACGTGACAGCTCTCCTTTCGGGGACAAGCACGCCACAAAAGAGTAATGAGACGATATCATCACTCCGTTTTATATACTGCGATTTTCTTTATGAAGAGATGTCACGAAATCTAGCCGAATGTTAGTCAAGGGACACGCTCCAGAATCTGTCTTATTTTCCTTTCCTTATATTCACTTCACGTCAAAACTATTTGGACAGACAAACACCGAATTGTCACGGAATATGGCACCCTTTTTTTTATGTTTACATTCAGGATAGCGGGGAGGGACTTGAGGTATTAACTACGGCGTCTTGGATAAGGAGCCTCGGCAAGGGCTCATGGATGCCCGGAAGTCAGGGCGGTCTCTATGTGAATATTGAATAGAGATGATCCGATAAATTTTGGTTGTATGATGATATGTGATGTATAAATATGATGTGTTGAGTAGGAGTGGCAAGACACTTTGCATCTTGGTAGTGAGAACAGAAGTGACCTTGATGGTAGTACCCCGGAAGTGCCAAAGTAGAATAACCATAGTCAATCTGCGAAACCGCAAGGCTTGCTTGATTTGTTGAATATAGCGGTTTTGAGGAGAAGTTCCCATAATGTGACAGTCAACGAAAAGACTATAAGTGTCGCTCTGCCAGTAGGGTATGATGAAAGTTCAAGGTAGGTACTCCTAATATCTTGACATTGACAAGAAAGCCCTTAATTCCGTGTTGGGGATACCCGAGGGAATTATTGTCGATTGTGCTACAACATGTGTATGTATCCCACCGCTACCCCTCATCTACGTAGCGGCTGTTAGCATGAACGATCGTCGTGGTCTAGATTGTCGATCCTGTGAGGCTATCAACACGACTCGGCCGATATGGGCAGCGTGACCCCATTCGTCTGCTACGTAACAGTTTGTGGCTATTCGCTCCTGGTCCCTTGAATAGTGCATTGCAACTCTTGAGAAGACGCTGGCACGTTGGCAATCGCAGGGTGCTTGGGGTATCTGGTATCAGGGTCTGGTCTTGTCATTCAAGGGCAACGGTTGGAAGATGCTGAAACGTGCTAGAAGGAAAGGGGGGGTTTCATGTTAACAACGAGGGAACCCAATATATCATAGCCTGTTTCGAATATAATCCGATGATGCTGATGAGTTCATCGTGGAACAGGGCATGGCAGGGCTTGGGAATACGGTACATGTACATCTGGAGAAAGATGACAAGATGCTAACTAATATTTTAGTCTAGGGTGATCTTCAACGCCGTTGTTCCATCGTGATCCAATGTTCTTCCATGCATGCCTGTCAAGTGTCACTTGGTGGATATAAGGGCAGACAGTGATGGGGTCTGAGAGTCATTACGCACTGTCATCGAATCCACGGTACGTAATGTGGTTGAAAGTACATATGTATGTACTGTAACGACAAGCAGGTAGGCAGGGCAGGGCAGGGCAGATTGATTATCAATTCATCACTGATTCTGACCAACTCTGAGTCGAGTCTATTATATACCCTAAGTCTGTGCCCTACCTGCCTACCAAGGTAAAATAAGATATGTTGCGCGGGATAGGCGCTGCGGGCTCATCCACGATGCCCACACATCTGGGAGGCCTTTTGAAGAGCACCACTCCGTAGAACACATTCCAATATAATAGTCTCTATACGAAGCTGATGATGAGTGATGGATTCTCTTTTGCCCGAGAATAGTGGCAGGTTAGCTACTATAGTTGGCCGAGATTGCGGGTAAATCTAGATCCGGCAATGCAAAAACATGACTTGTATAGCCGACTAGGTACAGTACATAGGTAAACTAGAGGAAATAGACGCTCAGCTTGCTCTGTATTATTTTGAATGGGCAACTCGAGCAGGAGACCGCCACTTGCTTCTCTAGAGTCCTTCTTCCCCTCCTCTCTCTGACCCTAGCATCGGGATTTCCAGTCCCCTGTTCCCCGAGTGTTTACAGTACAGTACGACCTCACGTTGGAATAGCAAGCAATGTGGTACTAGGTAGGGTAGGTAGTAGCAACAGTAGTAGCCATGTTGATGCTCTTTCCTTCCTTCCTTCCTTCCTCCTCCGCTACTAGATCAATTCCTTCAACTCTTCGGTACCTAGGGAGGTAGTACCTACCTTAGTAGTTATCACTGACCTTCCCCTTTTGTGCATACCTCAATTGTTACGGTTTAACTTGTTCTGCACAATGAACTGACTACCTATCTAGTTCATTTATTTATTCAAAAAAAAAGAAAAGAAAAGAAAAGAAAAGAAAAGAAAAGAAAAGAAAAGAAAAGAAAAGAGAAATCTGCCTTATTACCATCCCCAAGTTCTCAATTTGTGTAAATACGATCTAGCCAAACGTATTAGGCCAAGTTATCGGAGCGACGAAATGAAGGCACTAAGTATCCGTAACTACCAAGACCTACGCATTTTGTAGTATCCGTATTAGTCTCTATTCCCTCTTTCAGGGTCATCCATCTTGTTAAACGCCCGCTGCTAGTCCCCGTTGATGACGCCGTCCATCGTCCGGTCCTCGTCCGTCTCAACGCCGTCTCAATCTCTGTCTCAAGATCCGGCGTATCGACAGCGGGCATAAGTAAGTAATAATGTAGTCAGCAGCAAGCAACGCAGGTTCATCAACAATGACACAATTCAAATGCCTCGGAGACAGAAGACTTCCGTCCCGATTTGTTTACTATAGGTAGTTAGATACTTATATGAGCCAAACTAAACTAGACACAGGAAGCAAGGTAAAGAGATGTTCATGGCTTTCTTTCTCTTAGCTCTTGTCTGGTCAGTACAGAGAGAGTACAAGTACAAGAGTCAGAGTAGACCCAATGTTACGTACCGCTCTTGTTATGGATCTCAATCCCAAGCCCCCCTGCCCTGCGTAATCCGACGCAACGTTCGAGAAAAACGAGACAAGGAGCAAACCGGTAGTATCGGCATAGGCTTAAAGCCGCATAGAAACTTTGTTCGGCACTTGTGCTGTCATCATCGTAACTAAAAAAACCCCGAGTGGTGTGGTGTGTGTATTGTACAAGGCCAGTCCTGAGATTGGCTTTCTCAAGTCATTACGGAATGATGAACTGAGTTAAAAGCCACAATGGAAATAAAGGTGCAATCGATGTTTATTAATTCCAAAAAAGAGCTTGATGCCATTTCGATGTCACGAGCATTGATGCCATTGACTACCTACTATGTACTCCGTATTACATTTCCATACTTGAGGCATCGACAATTAAATTGTGGATGCCATCAAAATTAATCGCGGTTAAATACCCTAGTGTGGTACCAAGTCGATGCTTCCATTGCTTTGATATTGCTTATCTAAAATTAACATTTATTTTAGTAGTTGGCGGATGTAGTTAGCTGCATGAAAAAGGCCTTGTTCCGTCTTCTTTTTTCCCCTTCCATTCATTCCCCTTTTCCCATGCCGTGTTGCTCACTGACAAGAGTCATGTCTTGTTACTACTACGTGGGGGTTGCGCCTCTTGACCTATACACGAAGCGTGGGAGCACGAATTCAACGTCAATCTAGTGACATGATAGGTAGGTTGCTAGAATGGCATTGCACAGAGTAGGTAGACACGAGTAGGTACTCTGCCACGTCTCCATATCCTATGGGGAACATTTGTGCTCGAGCATCTGCTTGCAGTGTAGCGCGAACTCCTCCATCCTCATCGACACCCACATCAGTACACTAGCTGAGTAAACCCCGCCAAAACCTCTTCTTAATCCCTTCTCTGTTGAGCTTCTGTGTGCACAAGTTCCCACAAGGCTAAGCCATGTGTTGCTTCTTCCTACATACATACCAGAACATGATGAAGCTCGAATCCTTGATACTCACATGGCATCTCAGCTTAGTCTTCCACCCTCAAGATTAGGACAGTAAGCAGCTCGACAGCTTATGTCCCGAGTCCACTAACAGGGAACATGGTTCGGAGTCCTGCCCGACATATGGATGCCAAGGTCCGCCAATGTGAACGGGGCCAACACCATACTCATGCCCTCAAGGACATAAAGCACCGTAGAGGGGCTTTGGTCTCTGGGATCGTCGCTCAGTCGCTACCTTGTTCAAAATGAAAAGAATATAGCATCCCACTCTTTATCACCTAGGGGCCTCGACCCGAACATCACCTGTCTTCAAAACAGATAGTGACGTTGCTGGTCCAAGGACTTATCATTTGCCCGAGCACCTCTAAGCATGTCACTAAACACCATTGACAACCTGCTTGTTTAACGCATTGGCATGGGTATGACTCGAGCGTAGCGTTTCGAGGAATGACAGTAAGATAAGTGGCCGACTAACAGGCGAGAATGGTAATATGTGATAATTAATCTTGGTCTCTGGTATTGATGGTTGGGACACAATTAAGTTGTACTAATCAATGCTGATGTTGGCCTGCGAAACGTAAATTCCAGAAGCTGGATATTGGTAAATCGGCAATCACGCAAAAGGGAGTCTCGATCTGAAAATCAAGATATTCCCGCATAGTATGGATGAAACAAGTAAGGAATTGGCCGCTTGAATTATGAATGCCATTCAGATTTTTGTCGTAAATGTTGCAAAACGATAATTATAAATGTCAACAGATAACCTAGCGCCCCAAGAATATGCCTCTTTTTGTTCGTACGCCTTGCGCCGGTGCGGAACTGCTTCTGCTTTCGTTCGTTATTCGATGCTGCGTCGTCATGTCGCCCTGTTCGTTGGGCAGTTGGCCATCTAGAAATTGCAGAAAAGTAATAAAGCCCTTCTTATCTCATCCCATCCCTCTGTACTTCCCACGGTATCTTGCCAATCATTTTGAAATCATTGGGCATATCCTGTTCGCCAAAGGCATCACCTTATATGTGGTCCTTGGCGCTGGCCTGTTGTCGTTGTTGGCGTCTCGATTTGCTCGTCCGCCTTATTTTCCCTCCTCTTGACATATGGATCCCTTCAATCCATAATGGTAGTTAACCACTCATAATACCACGCATTTGGACTTGTTTCGGTCCTTGTTCCTATTTCTGTGTCTTTCGTCTCGATCGCCGCCCCTTGCATCACCATTGCCTGTTCGCGTCCGGCCGCTTGATCTTTCCGAGGGACGAGAGGCTTGTTGTCGCTGCCGGCGTAGAATCCTAACGACGTCGTAAAACGCCTTTTCTACATTGATGCAATTCTTTGCTGAGGCCTCCACAAACTCGCAGCCGAGTTCGCGGGCGAGGGCGTGACCTTCTTGTGTGGAAACCTCTCTCTCGGTGACTCGGTCGCTTTTGTTACCAACTAGCATAATGGGTACGGGCAACTGCGGGTTTGCCGAAGAGATAGGAGAGCCGGGATAAGATGGGGACGACGCGCACGACTCCTTAACTCGTTGGATTTGATGATGAAATCGTTTGATGCGAGTAAAAGAGGAGCGTGACGAGATGCTATATACGAGAACAAACCCTTCGCCATCACGAATCCATTGATCTCGCAGTGCCGTGTACTCTTCCTGTCCAGCGGTATCCAGTACCTCGAGCATGCAGGGCTGGCCATCAATAACGACTTGCTTTCGGTATGAGTCTTCAATCGTAGGGTCGTACTGTTGCAAAGTGTTAATTCAACGTTGTGGTGGCGGTGGAAGCAAATGCATGCGTTGCATGTCACCAGTCAAACTTACAGTTTCAACAAAGTGTTGCAAACACAGCTGGATGGTAAGAGCTGTCTTTCCCACACCACCGTCTCCCAACACCACCAGCTTGTATAGTACCATTCGGCCGGCCATGATGATGGCAACGGCGAGGAAATCGACAAAAGGTTAGAGTCGATAAGGAGGAGAAAGATCGGGTCTCGTAGGAGAGAAAATGACCCAAGCAACCGACGGACCGGAGAGGGGAGGGTGGAGAAAAGAGGGGGTGGTCGGTGTTGAGGCTCACGAGATGTGAGTGTCGATATATCTAAAGGTGGTTGGAGGTTGTGAGGCAGAGGTTGTCGTCACGGGCAGAGAAGAGGCGAAGGTGAGGAACGGAGGAGGGGGTGGCTTGATGAGCAACTCGAGCTGTGACCTGTACTGTGGGCGTCAAGGCGTCAAGCAAAGCGAGACAGGGCAGTGCAAGGCAAATCAATGCAGAGCGACGGATGCAAGGCTCAAAAGCACACGAGGCAGGGCGCGGCAAGGCAGCAATAGACGTCGGCGAACAAGCGCCAGTGGCAAAAAACAGAAAGGGCTGACAATAATAGACAGTTGTTGTGATTGAATGTCCGAGAAAAAAGAGTTGGGGGACAGGAGGATGGATGCTTGGTCTAGGTCCAGGTCCAGGTCCAGGTCCAGGCGTAGTAGATGTCGACGTGGAGCTGCAGAGCTGGTACCGGACGGGAGGCAAAGCAGTAGGTTGGTTTTGGTTTTGATTTGAGCTTTGAGAAAGATGGAAAAGACGAACAGCCCAGCCCAGCCAGCTTAGGTGGAGAACCCTATTTTTTTTTTCTCTTCTGTTTTCTTCTCTTTTTCCCAACCTTACCTAAATGCTTGAAGGAGGTTGAGGTTTGCACCGTAGCGGTACTTTCACCCCAGTGCTAGCAGGCCTCTGAGGTGGGCGCCCTGGGCTCCCAGGTTGCCATTGGAGCGGGGCGCCAGGTTCTACCAAATACCTGGGTGAGAGGTATCCATGCAATGGAGACGCGGCAGCGGTACTCTCTTCCTCGGACCCAGAGGGGAGGCTAGAGGCCCTTGGAGGGGTTATTTAGGGGGCACCAACAGCCATACGAGCCAGTTCACCATGCAAGCTGCTTCGTACCTTGCGTGTATGATTTACCTCTGCAAGAGGTACCCTTTAGGTTGGGCATAAAGTGGAGGGAATGCAGAAGCACACCCAAGATACCTGGATCACATATCTTGACTTGCAAAAATATTCATACCTGCCGAGGGCAAAGTACTCTTGAAGCACACGGCGGTGGAATAGGGGATGTCTATGAATTGAGAGGGGGAACCAACAGGGAATTCACTCACAGGCAAGGAAGTACAAGTAACTTAGCGAATAAACGAGGTAGAGTAGAGTCGCATGTACCCAAGGAACGGTGCTGCCCTGGTCGTTCACCCATGGGATAGGATATCGGCTCAGTGGGTGCCCCGAGAAATGGGAGAGCGAGGGTGTTAGGCTTCTGATAGGCGAGGAATGAAGCCGGAATGGTGAAGCGGTGGACGAGGGGCACTCCCTGGTCACAAAAGCAGCGGTTGAGCGACTCCGTTTCCCTTCACCTTTGTTTATTACCCAGCGTATCCGTACTTTGCGTGTCTGTGTGTGTAGAGAAGATATGGCCGCGGGCTCACAAATTGTGCGTGATATCATTTACCGTCGCAATATGTTGTGTTGTGCTATGTTTCCTTGACCATGCTCTGCATCGGAATCCAAACCCAGTTGGGCACTGTCGGATTGCTTCAAGATCAATCCGGGCCGTTTTAGGTTGTATGAGGAACAAGCTCATCTCCGCCACATTGGACAGGAGCTTCTGACAGGGACAGGATCCGAATGCCACATTTTGTCTATTGTGGTTGCTAATCGACGAGCACCCGGGAGCCCGGGTCACGGCTCGGTTGTGTCGCGGCAGGCGGACGATTCGACCGGTTCTAGGTCTGGTTTCCACAAACATTAGCTTTGATCCATATGTCATGCTATATAAATGGAGTGAACTTGAAGACTTTACCGTGCTTTGGTGTTGCTATTTAGTGGGGCTGGCTGGTTGTGATAACAGCTGAAGAACCAATTCGACCAAGTCGAAAGCACGTGTTGTTGTTGTTGTTTTTTGGCGGTTTTGGCGGACAATGACAGTATTGTGTGTCTTGTTGGTGGTGGTGGTGAGAAAAAGGGTGTAAATTGATTGATCAACTTCTTTTTTTTTATATGCCTTTGGTGATAAGGTAGAGAGGTCTGGAGTATCGTTATATTATGATTGATCAAGCTACCTTAGTACTTACGTGAAGTTACCAGGTACCTCCTGCCTCGAAAGAGAATTAAAAAGTACGAGCAATGTAAAGAAGGAAGGAGTGTCTTCCTGGATCACCTTCTATTTCCCCCTCAATTATGACAATTCACTTCCTTTCTCCTTTCAACGTTCTGATTTGCTTCACCTTCTTTTTACTTCATTTTTTATAGCATACATTTTCTTGGTCTCGTCCCAAGTTTTATCAGAATCCTTGCGAGCTGCACTTCTGCAGTCTGCATTCTGCATTCTGCAGCCCAACCCACAGGCCAAGCGGTCGCAGGATGAACAAAGTGGTGTGCCTGGTCACAACTTGTGTGTGTGTGGCTTTGGGGTCGGTACATACACTAAGAAATCTCCCCGGGTAGTCCAACCTAAAATGGAATAGTCTCACCCTCCAGCCTTTGAGAAAAGCTAGCACTAGCAGAAGAGCTCTCTGGGAAGCTCTCCAACGTTAGAAGAGCTGGAGGAGACGTCTTTACTTCCGTTTGTAGCCACCATCACCAACAAATGGCAAGCGCCTTCTTTTTAGTGCGATAGTCTATCATGGCACAAAATACCTCGACTTGGGGCATCGACGTGATACCCTCAAACTACGGGGGATCACGCAATCGGAATAATTACATACACAGCAGATTGGACACAACAGCTTCTGCTTGTCAACGGTATAATCCCAGCAGTTCACATCGGAGCCGCGTTTGTCGAGCTCTATTGACCGGCACTGATGGATCGTCTCGAATCCTTTCCTTTCGGGTAACTTTCAAGGGACTCGGCCTTACCTGTTTGGAGAAGCTCCTCTGCTTCTCTATGGCACAGCAACTCTACTGTACTTTGAAATTGCCTACAGACGGTGCTAAAGTTGCTCTAGCAAGTCTAGTCACAGGGCCTTCCTCTGGGACAATCTTCACCCCTGTCAGTCGTTGATCTTACTCATGAACGAGCTTGGTTCTCCACCAAAATTTCAACGTTAAAGAGGCAGAAGACGGGAAGACGGGAGGGGCACACGGGAAAGATTTGTCGCTGGCGGATCATTGGAAAATCTAGGGTTCCCTTATAACGCTTGGTTTTAATTCTACCGTTTATTTCTTGCCTCTAGGGATGCTCTCCCCTGGCCATCAGTACTGAGCCAGTCAACAGAGACTGATCCAATGACAAAATCGAATGATACCAAATACTAGAAAGACTCTCCTCAGCCGCGTGGGGAGGCTGGTGAGTAGGTACGTCAAGGATGACACCCATCATAATGATTTGGTCTCGTTCCTGGATGGTCAAGATTTTGTCAAGTTACGGTATGTCAGACAGAGCCCTTGATCTCGTTTTCGGTTCCGTCGAGTTGTCTTCCACTTCCATACAGGCTCGACTGCTGTACGTACAAATAAGGTACGTAGTCCCGATATGTTGTCTTGGCGTTCTTGGCCAGTCCACCCACGCATGACCTTGGCAATATTCCAAAGGATAACTACCTGCTCTCCTAGAGTTACAACACGGCTTACTATACATAATTTTGCCAGCCTTAGCACTCCATAGAGGCCCTGCTGGTTTTTACCAGATTCTTGAGACTCCCGAAGACAAGCTTCGTACTACGGATAATACTAGCCATGGCAAATCGGATGTAGTAATGCAAAGTGGAGCGTGGCAGCTAACAAGCATCAGGATCATTCTTGATCGAAAAGACCAGGTTGGAGACACATGCTGAATGTATCAGAATTAGAGAGAATCTGAGCAAGCAACATTAACTGGGGAAGTTGAGCTGGCATCAAGGAATGTCCATTACTTCACTACGTCATGCTAGTGACATAACAACTTAAACTTGTCCTACCTTTCTCTTCATCATGCCCAATGGCAGTTGGGTGAAGATACGTAAAAGTTGGGTTAGAACGAGGAGCCTCAGAAAAGCGACTCCGGGTCACATAGACTACGTGCTGATGGCTCTTCCCGTTGGCTCGGGTTGAATCCGTCTGCTTGTGCGAAGTGATATCTGCACTCGCCGCATAACATCAATCGTCGTCAATCTGACCGGTCAGGTAAGATGTCGCTCTGGGGAGAATTGCCAATGCTACACAGACATACAATGCGGCAAGTGGGTAAGCATCATCACTATCAATTCACGTTTGAGTGGCATGACAGGTTGTTATTTATCACCTGTTCATTGACTTAGATTTACCCCACACTCAAAAACGTCCAAGCCAAAAACCTTCAGTAACATCTCAACATCTGATTATCACAAGCTTACCCAGTCCTGCCAGTTCATCCAAAAAGCGGAAGCGGAAGCGGAAAATCAGTATTACCATATTATACGCAGATGTAATATACAACCAGTCAGATATCGCACGTCGGCTACGGCACGACGGCGCGGCTCGACAATGCACACACAATATACCAACTCTTGCTTTGTTAGCTCTTTGCGCTCTCGCCTCTACCCTAACCTCAGTTCGTACCCAGGGCATTTTGAGAAGCCATCGCGGACCCGATACGCTCTAATCGTATAGGACCGATTGCACATTCGGGGCATGGGTATCATTATCCGGTGGTATGGATCGATTTGTGGCTGGCCAGTGTCTATCAAGATCTAGCAACGCCATAAAATAGCCCTGGCAGCCACTTGATCAGTTTAATTGTCTATCTAGACTTGGTGGGAAAGACCTTGTAGTATGTTTTCCGGACTGTAGGGACATTATCTATCCCATGGGGCAGTGTAATTACTTCCCCGGACTTTGTATAGCTTGGCCTTCCCAATCCTCAACACATGGTGAAATGCTTGTCAGATGAGCTTGCTGCCAACCTAGCATCTTTATTGGACAAAACCCGACTGTCATCTACCTCGCCTTGCCTTCATGTCGGCCCGTTCTATGCTTTGCCGCCGGACTTTTCCCTTCTTTCTGTTCTTCTTTAATATCATGGAGTTAGATCCTGGTGGCGGATGCACGATCCGGCAGGTCAGCCAGTCAGGGCTTTGTGATCATGTCCCAAGCTCGTTCGATATGCGGGGGAAGAACATTTACCATCCCCAGGCTAACAGTCAGATGGGGAGTTGCCAAATTTGCGGATATATTATACGATATTGACAGGGTTGAGTCCGTTGAAGCATGTAAGCTTGTGTAACTGACTGCTGACATGTGCCTGTCAGAGCCGCAAACCAACCTTTTCCGTCATTTCGCCTCTGGTGCTATAATCACGTGATCTAGCTTCTCATCCTCGTTTAGGGACCGAAGCCAAGCACCGATCGCTTACCAGTCGTACGGCTGAGGTTGACCGCGAATCTCGTGTGCTTAGGAAGACACTTTCGATGATTGGGTAGACTTTTATAGGGCTCTTGGTTTATTTCCCTTGTTGCTTTCCGTCTGACCTCACTGGATGATGCTGTGAGAGCAATAATTACTAAGTGCTACATGCATGAGTTTCTACCGTGAAAAAGGATTCAAGTAGTTTCTTTCAACACAAAGAATCGAGCACATGTTAAATCGACCGCTGATCAAGAACACATCGCTGTGCTAATTCTAGGCTCGTGACAACAAGCACTTCGCACATTCTTGCATCTATCTAGCCTACCACATGAACGAACACTTGATTTGCGGCCGCACTACGCCTGCTCTCCAAGTTTCTGAGCCAGAGTCAGGAATCCTGCGTCATCTGCTGTAATCCAGAGGTCTACCCATTCCTTAGCTTGCTGGTATCTTTCGTCATCTTCATCCCAATCCTCTTCCTGTGGACGCTCGATATACACAGTCCTCAGACCACATGATCTCGCGGCGGCAAGATCGCTGAGGTGCGCGGCAACCATAGCCACTTGGTCAGGCTCCAATCCCAACTCCCGCGCAGCGCCAGTGTACACTCTTGGGTTTGGTTTGTAAGCTCCGAACTTCTCGGCTGAGAGGAGATACTGGAAGCCCAAGCTTCCAAAGTCGTTCAGATCCCGGAGCAGTGAGACGTTGCCGTTGGAGAGCGTACTAGTCTTGTACGTCTTACCGAGCTTTTTAAGGCCATCTGAGGAGTCATCCCACGGGGTCAATCGATGCCAGACTAGACTCAGAGACTCGATTTCAGAAGGACTGTAAAGTTCGGACAGGTTCCAGGCTTTCAATAGCTCGATCAGACTGTCGTGGTGGTGTTGGTCAATGGTCTTCCATGTGTGCTTCTCAGGATCAAAGCCATGAGTAAATTTCCCATATGATTTTCTCCACTCTTGAGCGAAGCGACCCCAGTCTTCTTCTGTGAGGTTTTGTATTCTGGCCTTGAGATCTTGGTCGAGATCGGAAGTGGTTTTGCGAAACGCTCGCAGAGTGAGTTCCTCGGTCACGGTTGAGCGCCAGTTGACGGTAGTGCCGAAGACGTCGCAAGTGAGGGCTTTGACCTTGGCCAACGGCGAAATTGTCCCGTGAGACATATTGTATTGTTGACGATAATGGATACTGTTGAGATTGTTAAATGTGATTTTTCTTTTTATGTCAATTAAAGTTGCGATGTGTCAATAGTGAGTCAATAGTGACTATATCCTCGGCATCTACTGATTGAATACTGCCGATTTAGTGTCACATGATACCCTCCGCCCTTGGAATGACAAGATAATGAGAGAAGTTTGTGAAAACCCTGAGCAGTGTTTGCAAAGTAGCGTGTAGCAGTGATTCAGCACTGGCAAACAATGATGGGTAATCACTTGTTTGATTAAGTTGGCAATAGTTGCGTGGCAGAGGTTATTAGTGAGAAGTGTAGGGTATCTCCGTCCAAATTATAACCACTAGCATCACCTGTTGGATTGTCACCCAAAGGGGTATTTCAAGCAATAGATGTGATACGTTATGGTTTCGAGAGGATAAGAAAAGCACTTGAGTCATATCCTGTCAGTGACTTTTGAAAGATTTAGTTATTCCACCACACTAACGACGGCAACAACAACAACAACCTATCTGGACAAAGAGCAAACAAATAATTACATCATTTAATAAAAGAAAGAGAGTAAGAGGTTATATCATGCAGAGTCGGTGAAAAAATGCATAATATGATATGTGTCTCGTAGTGCTGCGGAATCTCACCTTAGAAAGCTCTCCAGAGTACAACTCTTCGAACTTTATAGTGACTTTGGTCAAGTTTTGGATTGGTATTCTGTGGCTACTGTCTAAAGAATACACCTTTCTACCGCAAGTACCTCGGAATCAAGCATCCGACACAAGTTGCTAAACGATATAAGGCAAAACTCCTGCCTGGTTTTCTGGACGAACCAGGCAAACACTCATAGAAGAAAAGCCAGTGATACCTTCGTTTGGATGTAAAGCAGTATGAGAACCAGTCATTCAGGAAACGCCATATGACCAGTCTATCGAAAGTAGATAAGCAATTATGGTTGAGATCCCTGTGTGACTGCCATGCCTCCACACGTAGTGTCACAGCATCTTGCAGGACAGGTTTCACAGCATTATCACAACGCAATGGTACCCAGCTACACTTACAACTCCGAGCTACATGCTCAGGCACCATGCAGTACGAGTCAGTAGAGACAAGATGTTGATGCATTTTAAGCATTATGCCTGCGCTATATGATCAGCGTAACTTGTGTATGTTACTGAAAAAAATCCGAGATATTGTTTCTACATAGTCTCAGCATGAGTCGTTGACACTGAAGACCTGGTCAACGAGCACCAGTTCCCAAGAGCAGAGAAGGGAGTTTGAAGCCGGCTATCACTCAGAAGTTGATATGGCATTAGTCTGCTCATGGTTGGTTGAATAGTTTGTATAACATGGCGTGGCACGAACAACCCTCATCGAACAGTTGAAGATGTAATGGCTCCAAAGAGAGCTCCGGAAACGAGTAGGGATACAGCCACCATACAAATGGCCTCAAAATGAAAATGTACAGAGTGCCACATCCATACTATGTAGCCTACGCCTCATTGTCCTCCGCCTGCATATGCAGCCCTCGGGGATGTTACCCGGATAACACTGCATTCGGATGCAAATATGGTCTCGCACTCAGTTGCCCCGAGGCCTCAACGAATACACTTACCCATCTCGTATAAGGGCCCTGCAAAGCCCACACAATCATGCTTGGATGATGAGGCGGGGGAAAGGTCTGTGGTTCTGCACAATTGTCCATAAGCGACACGGTTGTCTGATAGCTTGAGAAGAAGAAAATAACAAGATCCCGCTTGACCGGGTCCCAAGAGTGAACCAATCCCTGGAGACAACACGTCCATTTAGTTCACTCAGGGCCAAGCTCGATATGTCGGGAGGCCAGGCACTCATGCATTTTGGCTCTTCCTATCATGACTAGACCGTTGAGAAATGAATCGAATAAGTTGTGACTACTTTCAATGCGAAACAGTTTTGGAGCCGCCTGCGCGCAGTACGAAGAATCAGCACATCCACAGTGCTTTCAAGTATCAAGGCGCCATCATCCATGCAACACTGGCCCGAATCCATCAGATCAGAGTGGGTAGTCAGGAGTGCTTTAACTTATAGAAATTTAGTCAATAAACTTAAACTCGAACGTGCCCATGCAGCAGCGATGTAATCAGGCAATCTGGTTAACCGTGACCGTGCGTCGTTTCATATATACTAAACTACAGAAACTACCCTGGCTTTATGAGTTTCGATATGTGAGAACTCTGACTGTTAGAGTTAGCAAAAGTAGCTTATGAGAGCACTGGTTTCGCCATGAAGTTCGGAGACCCGGGTCGATATTCTATCCTGCATACTTAGGTTATAGTGTTACTGCATGTTGTCACACTATTGATGTTAGGGAGTGTAAAGTTTATCAGTAAAGAGGTTCCATATATAGGTATTGTCAAATATATCAAGAGAAACGAATCAACACCCGTGTTTTCTGACCTATTTTCATAACGGTTTGCTCTGCGACATGCGTGTTGATTGAGATCTTCGAAGCCGTCTAGTACGGTGTTCGTGATAACACCTAGCTGCCCTGCATGCACTTTGCTTTTTTATTTATTTACTATGTGGCTTGCTGACGTACACAAACCAAGTCGAGTCATAGGAAAGTGCAACTAGAACAAAGATTAAACCAACATATAGTGCTCATCAAGGATAGAATCGTCGCTTTTCTGTTTTCATCCGACCCAGCCAAGATACATCACCTTTATTGATGTATTTGTGAGGAATCATTAGCTGCAGGTGTAAAGAAACCACTTCCCCTTCTTGATACTTGGGCAACTGAGGATAATAGTGGGAGAAAAACAGGCAATGACTCTATCCTACTCAAGAGTGACGGGATGTATAGCGTTCTTTGGCTGATGCTGTTAGTCAAACTCTCGATGAGGCGATGGATTAAGCCGCGTGTTTCATGTGGCACCTTAGTAACTTAAGCGCATGGGCCACGAGGGGGATTTGCAGGCACGAACCATCCTATCGGCGTCATGAATCAACCCCATAGGAAATATTTGAGGATTCATGTCTTGACGTTCAGGTGTCGCTGCCGTTTCTTTGTCATAACATGCACCCTGGTTAGCATATAGACCGCTTGGAGCTAAGAACGGAGATGACAGAGCTCTTCGTGGAACGCTGTTGGTGGCTCGTCAATTAAGGGATTTTTCATTGAGGTCTAAACGGGCCGCGCCTCAACTAGTAGTAAACGGCGAATGGGGCAAGTTTGATGAGTGTGGTGCTTCCCGACTCCCGAGAGTGGACATTTACTCGAACCACCGTAGCGGTTGTTTTCATAACTCGTATGCCATCGATCGCGCGGTAAGCTAGCCATGCTTGTTTGCTGTTAGCATTAGACGCCAGCGTTTGGGCATTGAGAGAAGATCAGATCGTCCTAAACGTGGATTGTGCTTCCGATCCAGCCCTTGCATACACTTGAACCATTTTCTTATGATGGGGACAAGTGCCTTGTTTGGAACGCCGGCGGCCGAACGACAACCGGGGAGCTCGGTAGTTTGGGATTGCTGGTCGATCTTTGCTCTCATAGGAATTCCTTGTTTCTTACAGCTAGCCTCAATGTTGGTAACATAGCGTCGATGCCTAACGAATTGAGAGGGAGGCCGATCCAAGGAAGGCACTAGGCCGGTAGAAACGAACAGACGACTGGGATAAATGCATGCGAATCCTGCTTGTGAACCTGTCGGTATCGATTGTTTTCGTCGTCAGTGCTCTTAGGACGGCCGCCGGTAATTTGGCAAGAAACAAACTGCTTAGGAGCGGTGATAATCAAATTGAGTGCATACAAAGTGGAGCGGAAGCCCTAAACAGTGTCTGGGGTACAGCTCGGTAGGAGATTGTTGCACATGCATGTGAATAGTCAATGCTGTGCATGCATATTGAGATGGCCGAGGTGCAGATAACCGTAATAATAAGCGACGCAGGTTGAGATGCGTCTTGTGCTAGAGGTATGAATGCTTGGGAGTCAGAGGAGTAAAGCTGCTAACCGCGATACCGGAAGTCTTCTCACCGTGTTTCAACGGAGCTAATTGAGGAGTTCTTGCATTCGCGATGGCTATTGAACAGGAGCAAGATTGTCTTTTCTTTCTTACATCTCGGCAATGTTATCATTGCAAGGGTGTTGGCTGGTTTCGTTCAGGGGCAAAATGATCGCTTGCCTCGTTTGCTTTCGCACGTCTTTGACAGCTGAGAAAGCAACCATGACTGTGACAGGGCCTAGGCTAATTGTGGCATACATACGTATGGAGTTTCATCCCCGAGATCGTAGCCTTGCTTGCCAGTTTGCCTCTAGGGAGGTGGCTCGTGCACTGCTTGTCCTGGAGGCTGAAGTACCGGTACCAGAACGCTGGACCAGGCGTTAGATTCGCTAATAACAAGAATCGAGCTAGCTTCGGAGAAGATTTTGTACAGAGTACAGAGTAACGTCCATGGCTTTGTGTAAGCAGATTAATAAGATGCAGCTATCCCAGGGCAGCTGGCGAAATAGGCATTATCCATGCATTTGTGTATCGACATACCGGTATGTAGCTGTAGGTAGCTGTCGGGAAAATCAACTTTATCCAGAGACGGAGAAGGTCAAGGTGAATGATCAATCCGGCCACGAGCCCCCCATGCTGTTGTGCTACCGATGATCAACGACTCCATTGTGATATTCTGGGTTTGGAGAAAGTCTGGGTGTGATCGTCGGGGATTGCACCTCAAACCATAAGTTCGTCGGCATCGGCATCATCACCATGATCATTATCATTATTGATGAGAGGAGAGGAGAGGAGGGGAGAGGAGGGGAGATTGCACCTGCGGCGAGACCAACACGAGAAGATTCGAACTTCCTATTTGACAGCTCATTAACCAATCCTTGGGAATATGCAGGACCGATATTGCGGAACCACAAGGGCCCCTGGCTTATGCATTAGCCTTCCCGGGGAGCGTTCTTTAGCGCATTCCAAAAGGGGCACGAACGTTGTTGTCTCTACCTACATTAGACCCTTTGAGGCATCGATAAAGATTATCATCAGGCAACTGCAGAGATTTCCCGGTTCTTGGTTTGATTTTCCTTGATCGACTTAAGCCTCAGGCACCAACGTTCAAATGAACGGAACGCGTTGGACCATGGGTAGGTCGCTCATAGCGTCTGTAGTCTTGATACTGAGCATGCCATGCAGGACCTGCCAAAATGTGTGTGGACGAACCCTAAGCTTCGCAACTCATGGAAGGCCTCAGTCATCAAACCCCTCAATGGCCCCTTCCTCATCAGCATCAACATTAGCATCATCTGCATCTACCACACTCTAAGCACATCCTTTGACAAATCATTTGCCTTGTCTGCGTGTTGTGTTTCCAAAGACCCATTTCGTCGACCAGGATGGTCAAATGGAATTACTACGTGCCGTCAATTATAGGCCCCGGCCTACCTAATCCTAATCACTCGTCACTTTCACAATTGATTGATTGAATGCGACGTGCCTGGCCACTCTACCAGGGTGGAACTTTCACAGAGCGGCTAAACTCGATTGGATTTCCTGGGTAGGGACGGGTCGAATCGAAAGAGGCGTCGACGGTCACTATTCCTCAGACAGGACCGCACGGAATGGCGCAAAGCCAGCTACTACACGCGACAACAAAGCTATCCAAGTTGGTTCAAAGCTGGAAGAAAACGCCAATAAGAACTGTTGGCTGGCTTTTCTCCATCTGTAAGTAACTAGGTCAAATGTGAGTTCCCAGAGAACACTCACCAGCACCAACAGACTTTGAAAATAATGGGTGTCTTCGGTGCCGACGCTGCTGTTGTCTTTCATTTAGCTCACCATTCAAGTGAGTAAGCCTCGTCGACCCTTAATCAAAGACAACCAGGCCCCTGACCTGGCTCCACCTCCCGCCGTCTAACAAGACCACCATTCCCTTTTTGCTCAAAGTTTGCGAGGGCCCCATGTCATTGCCCCAGGCCCGTGCTGGGTTGTCTTTGCTAGAGAGACATCCCTCGCCCGTCGGTATCTGCAAGGCTCTGCTCTGTTGTTATTAGCAATTGGATAGTTCAACTGAACGCCTCACAAGTGGATGTAGCTCAACAGGGACATGGTCTTCTGCGCCGCGTGGGCTCTAATCACATTTGGTTCTGGGGACAGCCCGCGTCACTAGTACTACCTACCTCTTGAATCCTCGAGATTCTTGAACATACCTTCATCGTTCCTTATTTTTCTTTTTTCGCCATCAAGTTCTTCACCTTTGTGTTGGTCTTTGCCTGTCATTGTTCATGTCCTGCTACTGCTAGTGCTGGTACTGGCTTTGATATCGGCATTCTCTTCTTTGAACCGGGTCACTCGTTGCGCTTTTACTTTGTCTCCAGCTTTTTGACAAGTCAGTCCTTATTGTAGTCGATGTCATGGCATCGCGTTAGCTCTGTGCTTCTATGTGAGCAGTGAGGTTGATTCAAAACGCCAGCTGTCTGCGTTCCCTCAAGTTGTAAGTCAATGCAGGTTTCAAGTCACTCCCGTTGTCGCATATTCTATATCATTCTACCGTAAATTGAATATGCACTACACTTTACCCAATCACATTGTCGATCCTGCAAAGTTCAGAGAGCTAACATATTAATGCGTAGCCATGATACGATCCATGAACAAAGCGGCGAGCTTAGTGGCACTGAGAGCGTTCTTGCCACACGATCAAACGGCCTTTGCGGTATAAACTTTGAAAGCCTTCATATTCTGTCTAGTGTAGTTCTATTTACAGGTTCGTTCTCGTGCTACATACTCCGGAAAATTTGCAGCCATTGATCATATACAGCAGAACAAACACAACTGGACCTGTGCCAAATTACGCAAGTGAACATCAAAGAAACTTCTATGGCAGTATCTTTAAACTTCACCATGGGCGTTTGGGAGACAGATGATGAGTATCTGAGTGGGCCAGCTGCTACTTCGCTGCCGACCCCTTTGGATACTCCCTACCGAACACCTTCCAGGACATCGAAAAAGTCACGACGCTCTGTCACACCACCGGGACCAGATTCTTCTCCTCAGCTACCGAATGACATGGGCTCTAAAAGATCCTCCCGGAATGTCACAACCGATGAAACGATTAGCATACTGGACCCTCGACGATTTACTCCCACTCTGCACGCCAACTTAGTATCCGAGATTTTGAACCTTCGTCGAGATCAGGAGGAGAAAACTCGACAGATCGAAACACTCGAAGCATCTCTACATGCAGCAAAGGAGGAGAAAGACACGCTGAAACAAAATCTCACTGAAACAGGCAAGGAAAGCAGATCTCTAAAGCGACAACTTTCTCTCCTCGAAGGCGGATCTTCCTCAGCACTGGGGGAGTTGGCCCGTGAGAGAGATGATGCTGTCGAATCTGTCGCTGACACGAGAAAGCGACTGGAAAATGCTCAGAAGAAGATTCGAATCCAAGAAGAAGATTCTATTAGAGTACACGATTTATGGGCTCAGGAGAAGGAAGGTTGGGAGAACGAACGACGAAAGTTCGAACATCGGCTTCATGTCGCAGAAAGCCGCCTCCAAATCGTTCTTGATGAAGTTGCCGCATATCAACAAGCCCAATCGAAGAACGCACAGGGTGGAGCACATCATGGAGCGACTCCTGGCCATGATAGCGAAGCTGAGGAAAGTGGTCGCGAAAATGATGCTGTCAGCATAAGAACTATGAGCATGACCAACAGTGTTCGGTTCTCCATGGCAAGTGGCATTGGAGTGTTGAGAATGAACGGCAACACCTTGGCTGATGAACTGAACTTTGATGACGAGGACGAGCAAAGTGACTTCGACAATGGCCGGGAGAGTGCCATGTCAAACTACGCGCCGTCTTTTCATACCCGAAATCTCAGCCGAGACAGCCCGGTAAAGCGATTCCATGCTCGAAATCAAAGCTTGGAAAGTATCAAAAGGACAGGAAGCGTAACTCGCGGCCGACTGTTTATGAACGATCCCGTGCCAGAAGCCTTAGAGGATGAGGAGAACGAGAACGAGACTCCCATTGTCACTGCAACCAAAGTTTCGTACATCGACACTGGGATTCAGTACTCGCCACCACCTTCACCTAAGCTCTCTCCTGTGAAGCCTGCAACACCCGAGCGTCTAGCTCGTACTAAATCCTCTGAAGTTGAGTGTTCCCCTAGAGATGGCGAGATTGAGGCCAACCAGCGCCGCAAGCGTGTTCATCGCCCGCTCAGTTTCGAGCCCCCAGCGACCCGTGAGGTCATGGTCTCAACCGCCGTTCAGACGAGCGAAGAGCCATTGATAACTCCCATGACGCCCAAATCCCCTACTCGCCCACCTCCACCACCTCCAGTGCAGACACCTGTGGTTGAGAAGCCTCTTATGGTTACGTCCTCTACACAGACTGATAGCCCACCTGCTCCCCCAACACCTGCTGCGCCCAGTCGCTTGCCATCTCCTCCCCCACTTGCAATCCCAAGCATCAGCGTCCACCCTCCAAGCAGTCGCCCCAGCACGCCCAGAGAACCTCGGCTACCTGTTCTTCATAAAGATTTTGGCTGTCAAGTCAAGTTATATGAATCGACATCAACAGCTGAAGCAGCCGTACAAACAGAAGGTATCCAGACAGACAAGCGAATGGCTCTACTTCCTCCTCATCTTCAGCCATCTGCTATCTCCTCGCGACCTTCTTCGCCTAACCCATCGTCTGGTATTGATGTAACAAAGAACTTTACACCGGTCCCCGGCAACGTGCCGCCGCGAAACCCGCGTCGGCTGGATAGACAGAGCTTTAGCGACCAACCCTCATCTCCGATATCTCTCCCTGAAGATGACACATTTCATGATATATATCCTGGAGGCAACGATGATGGCCCACTCTCTAACCAAAGAGCTCCAATGAGACGACCACCTCGTTTCAGCAGTCTCTTTGCTGGATTTGATGGTGGAAGTTCTGATGAAGCGGATGATTTTGGCGATGCTGATTTGAGTGATTTGGAGTATCGAACCGCATTATCTGCGCCTCGACCCAAGTCGATCTCAAGTCGGTTTGGCAAGCGTAGCTCAACTGGAACAACAGACACCTATGGTACTATCCCAACATCTCCTGAGCAGATTATGGTGCGCCAAGGACCTCGAGTTACTACAGAGCTTCATCAACCTTTCACAGTCAAATCTGGAAAAAGTTTGGAGAAGAGCCCTGCTGCCATGCCGCCCAATCGAGCCAGCGTCATGCGCAAAGCAGCCATGATACAGAGTGGTATTGCCAGCCACCAGGGCCGACCAAGAAGCCCCAGCCTGACCGACACCAAAACCCCTCCCCCATTCCCTATTCCTACCAGAGCCAGCTCCAGAAACGTGCCAACAAGCACAAGTGCTCCTAGTGATGGTCAGAGAAGCCCAACGCGAGGCGATTTCTTCCAGCGTCGCGGATCGGGCCGCGTCTACCGGGCTGGCAGTGTACGAAAAGTTCGTTCTGCCGCTGCATTACCCCGTCATCACCGACATCGCAAGCAAGATAGCCGGTCATCTGCTCCGTTGTCTCCTTCCACCGAAGCCCCTGAGAGTCCAGGCCTTCCTCCCCTACCTAAGAACGACATTACAACTCCTCGCGCCCGTGCTCGCCATAGTGGTCAGTACAGGCACCAGCATAAGCTTTCCACTAACACGGATAACACCTTTAACACTTACAACACTGGAAACACGCTTAACACGTCCAGTACCGACCCGCCTTCCACGCAGAGCGCTGCTCAGAGCACCAGTGTCGTAGATGCCATTGCTCAGACCATGGTTGGCGAGTGGATGTTCAAGTATGTTCGCAGAAGAAAGTCTTTTGGTATGCCCGAAAATAACGGCAAGGATGATACTGGCAACGATCGCCACAAAAGATGGGTTTGGCTCGCTCCTTATGAGCGAGCCATTCTGTGGAGTAGTAAGCAGCCAGCCTCTGGAAGCGCCCTCATGGGCAAAGCTGGTCGAAAATGTAAGCAACTCTCTGGTTCTGTTCGTGAGCATATCTAACGAAGGTAGTGACGATCCAATCCGTACTCGATGTCAAGGATGACAACCCTCCACCAAAGGGGGTCGCATCCGTTTTCAATCGATCCATTCTAATTCTAACACCACAAAGGGCTTTGAAGTTCACAACCGACTCTCCTGAACGGCACTACATCTGGCTAACAGCATTGTCTTTCCTCGCACACTCGTCTCAGGCCGTTCCTGAAAACATCTCAGCACCGCCAGCAGTCCAAAACACACCGATGCCTGAGTTCGAAGCACCTCAGCCAAAATTGAAGCGTGGTGGTATAAGAGACTCCATTCGTCTTGCCAAGGGGCGCACCGTTGGTCGTGCCGCGCCGCCTAGTATTCCCAGCATCCCAAGTGTGCCATCTTCACACCTGGGTGATATGACGAACTTTCCAACGGTTGAACCTGCCGGAGGATTTACAAGTCGAGATGATTCGATAGATGCAGCGCAACCCCCATTAATACCACGCTTCCATGACCGTAACCAGGCCGCGACTCATGGTCGCAAGCGGAGCAACACAGGTGGACATGTCCCGCCGCCGCTTTCATTCCGAGGGTTCTCTGGTCCTATCACAGGTCACCAGTCGACCAACAGCACCACCGATCAGAGCATTGGGACAGCAGGTTCCTCTGATATCTACCAGTCACACACGTCAAGCAATGGAGCCTGGGCGATGAGCCAAACAGGCTCACATCGAACATCGGAAGCTTCATCTCACCCAGGCAACTTCTTTGATGCGATTGGTACTGTGCGGATGGAGGCTTTCATTAGTCCATTGGCATTCTCTCAAATTAACAGCCATCCTTATGAACAAGACCAATTCCGGCACTCACTTCGAAGACGAAGCAAAGAGCAACGAAGACGAAGAAGTCGAAGCCGACACCGAGATAGTTACAATTCTCGCAGCACCCGTACAACAAATGACGACTACTATCACGGAAGCAGAACAGCCGGAGAGGAAGACTTCTTCCGTGATGACCCTTTTAAGGGATTCTAGTATATAAATTACATGATTTTCATAGCAGCCACGACGGCAATTACCACTTTCATTGTTTTTCTTTGTTTTCTTTCTCAATTGCCTTGGATAAGTAAGAGTCATGGGCGGATATTATACCCTTTTCTATACAACTACTTTTGGATGGGTTGAGGGCGGCCTCAAGGCTGGCCAGCACTCGCTATGGAGTTTTGGGGTTTCTTTCTTTTACTGAAATGATGTTTACAGTCATCAAAAAGTTGGGAGGATACATGGACCCTTCCGTTGCTCTGGCCAGAGGTATGCCATAACCCTGGCGAGGGAGATGTTTGCCTATAGCGAAAGATGCTGTAAGGCTACAGATAAGTTCAAACTTGCCTCAGCGGCGAGGTATGGTTGAACTTGAAGAATTAGATAGTATAAATACAAATGAAGACCAAACATGGCCTGTTTCAATACATATTCCTGTCCGTTGCTATAAACTACATTGATACAAATCACCAGGCTGAACAGTAGGTCAAGATAATTTGTGAAGATTGGCTTTCCCTCATACCTACCGATGCAATCACATGGCTTGTTCCATCATGCATCTGGTTGCGTTTTATGAAACTGTCTCAGCACAATCAACGTCATCTTGAATTTAATAAATGCCCCACTGATGAGTTTTCCCACTACCCCGCGGTTTGCAGCACAGCTCCCTACCTACCTTAGTACCTAAGCGTCAATGCTTCCTGAACAAAGTTCTTCCTCTTCAGCCCTTCCCGACGACCAGGCTAATTCTTTCCAAATCTTCACGATTCACTCCATCAAAGTCTTGAACTTCACCCAAGCTTGTGTTACCTCTGTCGATATCACGAACCCATCATGAACAACCCCGCACCTGCAGAAACCCTTGAGCAGATCCAGACACGGCACCGGCGTGAGCTAAAGGATCTGCAGGGCCGCATAACAGGGAAAAAGAAGAATGCTACCAAGAAGACTCGAAAAGGCGTCAACGATGAGTGTGCAGAGATGGAACGTCAGTTACGAGACAAGCAAGCAGTCGAGATTGCCGCTCTGAATCCGAGCGAGACCAAGAACGACGACGAAAACGAAGACGATGCCGCTCCCGAGTCGGAGGACAAGCAAGAGGGGGGCAGTTTGGCTGAGGAGGCCCAGAGACTTAGCCTTTCGGAACCAGTAGAGAAGCAGCAGCAGCAGCAACAACAACAACAACAACAACAACAACAGTCGGGGAAGAAACGTAATCGCCAGAAGGAGAGAATGGCTCGACGAGCTGCTGAGCAGGAAGCTGAGGCACAGCGCGCAGAGGAGGAGGCGTCCAACATGACGAATTATCGAGCAGAGGAGAGTGAATATATGAAGACAACATTTGAGAAGCACGGTCTGGTCGAGAAGGACATTGCACCCGATGGACACTGTCTGTTCTCGGCGGTTGCTGATCAACTGGGACAGAACGGTATTCCTCTTGGTGATGAAACTACACAAGAGCCGGCTTATAAGACAGTACGACGGGTTGCTTCGAATTACATGTTGGAGCACGGAGACGATTTTGCCCCATTCCTTGAGGAAGATCTCGAAGGCTATGCTCGCAAGATGAAGGATACCGCCGAATGGGGAGGACAGCTTGAGCTCATGGCATTGGCACGGCAGTACAAGACGGAGATTCGAGTGGTGCAAGATGGACGCATGGAGCGCATTGGCGAGGAAGAAGGAGCTGAGTCGGGAAAGACACTATGGCTGGCATACTACAGGCACGGCTACGGTTTGGGAGAGCATTACAATTCTCTTCGAAAAGCATCATGACGAGAAGGAAAACAGAAGATCGCTTTTTTTCTTTTGTGTACAACGGCGACAAATCATATGCGATGGCTGCTTGGTATCGAGACGTAAAGAAGAAGCTTCGGTCACCGAAAGCACTCAGTTTGGCTATCGGCTCCAGACAGAGAGGAAGTCCATCACTGCGCCTTCTGGACTCATACCGGCCTTATGTGTCCTTGTTGGTTTGAGAAGACTCAGTCGATGTAGGGCGTCGGCCCAAGGTTTTGAGCAGGGATCCTCGTGGACGGTACCGTCGTCGTTGTACGCGATTTCTTCGCCCGGAGCTGCCAGAAGGGCTTCGTAGAGCTCCGGGGAGACGCCCCATGGTGGACCGTTGGCGGACATGGGCTTTGTCGAAGGAAACTCGAGGCAGATGAGACGACCATCATGAGAAAGCAGTTCCGTCATGCGCTTGGCCCATTTTGGCCTTGCATCTGGGGGTAGCGCGCACAGGAACTATAGAGCTAGTTAGCATACCAGATAAGAGCAGAGACACCCAAAATCTGCAGGAGCTGGAGTCGAAGGGCGCAGAATTACCGTATAATCGTAGATGAGATCAAACTTGCCGTCATCACCGACACCCTTGGACCAATCTTGCTTGAAAAAATCGCCAGTGATCCAGTGAATCTTGCCCTTTTCCAAGTCGTCGACAGGCTTGTAGAGACCTTCTGATTCGGCTTGTTTTTGGTTCTTGATAGCTTCCTCTTTTGCAGCAGCGCTATAGTCGAGACCCCAGACATCGTAGCCCCACGAGCTCAAGAGCAGCACGTCGTGACCACGACCGCAGCCGGGCACCAGAGCGGTTTTCTTCTGGATAGCACCCGTGGCGTCCCGGAGAGGATGTCCGCGATGGTCCTGGTGTTGAGAGGGTGGTACAAGATCGGGTCTTTGAGCGAGGAGGTCGTGGAGGGCGATGGAAGCGGTACCGCGGTCCCAAGGTGTCAAGGCTTCTTTCCAACAGCTATCCCATTTGGGACCTTGTTCCGCAAAGGGAACAGAGGAGATGCGATCTTCCAAGGGGTTTTCGGTGGCCATTGGTGTTTAGTTGGACGGTATACCGGGGTCGTAGGGCGGTGAATAAATGTAAGAATTAAAATTGCTCGGCCTGGGTCATGAATTCGAAAGTTAGGATAGCGCACGTTATGGAGGTGAGGGGGAGGGTCTCTTCGGGTCGGACGATGGACCTACGGATGGATCGATCACTTCTGATCCAATGGTGGGGTTGTAATGACGAAATAAGGATGTTTGTGGGGGTTGTAAGTCGGTACATACCGTAGATATTTTGATATTTTATTTTATTGGACTTAGCAGAATAGACCTGATCTGGAAAGGGAGAGATGAATCAGGAGTCTACATGCACTAGAGCCGAAATGCCAGAGAAGACGAAGGAGAGAAAAAGAAGTGAGTTTGTTCTGGTCGCGTGCTTTTTTGCTCAGTTTCCGGAAGGAGCGTCACGCTATCTTACCCGTACGAGCATCCGGAGTGTTTATCTAGCGCATACGCTAACTGGCAGGCATCAACGGGGGTTGATACTCGAGAGCAATTTCCATTTGTTGTCAATAAATGTTTGTGAGGAAGGAACTAAGTTATACTCTGTAATATGCTGTTGAAACTGGTAAAACGGTAGCCGGTTTGACACGTGAAGCATACCTAGGTAGCATATGGCGGGGCTTACAAACGTTCATACCTAATGTATCAGATTCAACTCCATGTCTGAGTTGACATACTACATTAATGACCAAAATCATGACATTATGTAGTATCTTGATCACATCATCATATCACTGCAAGATTCAGCAAACTACAGATCGTAAAAGAAAAGGTTACAGGAACTCAGGTCTGGCCTGCATCATATGCATATGTTGTGCGACACCTTGTACAGCAGGATCTGGTCACGACACCAAGTAAACATCAATATGGCTCATCGACACCGTGAAGAAACAATTCGTTTAATCAAATAAACATACAACTAACATATAAATACATATACACACACGCACGCATACAAGTGACCAGCTACACAAGCCAATAATATATCCTGCCACCATCAGTCCGCCGCTTCGCCCTTTCGTACACCCACCGCAAAATCTTCCTTGAACTTGTCCTTTTTGTGTATTACAGCTTGGATGAGTGAGCTCCATACTTGAGAACTCTCACCTTCCTTCAAAGTATCTCCGGACTTGCCACCTCCAAGGGTCCAGAGAAAGGTGACAAAGAACTCCTCACCTTCGCTTGGCGGCTCTCGAGAATCACTAGCCTCAGGTGTACCCTCTCTAGAAAACGAGTCTCGGATCTTCTTCAATATCCCAAATCCTTTCTTTGCTTTCCCCACGATGTGGCCCATAGTTTCGATAGTAGATGATTCTGAGCTCTTCGAGGGCTCTGCCTCCACTAACTCGACAGGGATATCAGCCGTGGCCTGAGAGACAGCAGTCTGCGTGGTAGTCGAATCTATTTGAATGTTGACTGGCCCGTTATGTGTACGGACAGAGCCCTGAAGCCCTTGGATGCTAATGTCGAACATGCTTTTGATTCTCCTTCCTGCCTCTTGCGAAACCACCATTTCTCCGCCCTCTTCCTGGCCAGCCTTCAACTCATAAGCAGGCAGCTGAACGAAATTCTCCATGACTTTGAGCGTGGCAATGAGGATGTCACCTGTGTCATCATGGTACCATTCTCTATGACCTCCGCCACATGACTCGCATTCGGGAACTTTGAGGTTGTTATTTCTAAGGAACACATGTGCCAGCTGTTCGGCTTTGTGGGCGCCAGCAAAGCCGATCTCGGATTCGTAGATGACCTTGGTGTTTTTTCCATAACAATTTCCAGAATGGGTTTTCCTCTCGACGGCATTGTGTCTAGTATATCCAATTTTGAAAACCTTCTCGTTCATGGTGTGCTGCAAGACATATACGACGCCACATCGCCACTGCTCCATAGTAGGGGGAGTGGTGAGAGCCGTTACGATGGGTGAAGCTCTCTCCAAAGTTCCCTGTCGATACAATCGGCCTATTCCGATACCCTCGACGTGGATTGAATGGCCGAGAGGGTCGTCTTCAACCTTTGATGTATTTTCTTGGCGTACCGAAACATTAGAAGCAGTCTGTTCAGCAATGGGCTTTTTATTAAGGACGACGGAGAGCCTCTCCGATGTTCCCCGAAAAGAAAGCTCGTCGTCCTCTGAGATGCTTTCTGCGTAAGCTGGCTTGCCATTCACAGGTGACCTGACCGAGGTCCAGTACGTATGACTAAGAGATAAGGTCGATATATCTTTTGTGATTCCATTGAGGGTAGAATCGCCGTTGTTTGTCGAGGATGAGGAGGTCGCACCAACTGTTCCAGGTGGAGTGTCTGGTATTGAACTGCCAAGGAAGCAAGCCGGACCTTTGGTTGGAGTTCTGGCTGAATCGACCTCAGTAAGGGGAGTAGGAAAGGGCGAGGCGTCGTTAAGGCAAGAATCGAAGATTTCGGGTTCTGGTGTTCCCGGCTGTGACGCCTCGTCTGAATCCTCTATCAAGACCCTATTGGGCTCTTGGGCCCCAGTTGGAGCAACAGTCAAGTTGGCATCCGCGCAGTGTTTCTGTTTCCACTCTTGAAACAAGGGCAGAACCTCGTCATTCCAGTGCTGAGCGCAGTGGGTGACTATAAGTAATTGCTCAACCTTTGGGTAAAAAGTGGCAATACCTGGGCATGCTTTCATCTTCTCAATCTCTAGCCAAAGGACCTTAGCTTTGTCTTTTAAACCCTTCCGCCCACGACGACAGCGATCATTGTTCTTTTTTCGCCAACGACAAGACTCGAAATCATGTTCATCTTCGGGGTTTGGAAAGAATGCAATGAGCTCTCTCAGCCCTGTGAAAAGAGGATGCTCATAGGCTTGAGAGGTGGCCATATTGAAAAGAGACAGCGCTGGAAACGAAATTGATACAGCCAACTCAACTCGACGAGAAGACGAGCCTCCCTCTGCGGTCTATTAA